>CAUYSK010083891.1:0-34660 GCA_963575035.1 Avahi laniger | reverse complement strand
AGAGCTCATATAAAATAATGGCTCAACAGGTAAAACAAAGTAGCAAGGTTCTACTCAACAGAAAGGACAGAAATGCATCCCATTTATCAATCCTTTCAATAAAAGTGAACAGCTTGAATTTCCCACTCAAGAGACATAGGCTGGCTGATTGGATAAAAAAAAATACAAGCCAAATATCTGCTGTCTACAGGAAACATATCTAACCCACAGGACTCATTCAGACTCAACGTGAAGTGATGAAAAAAATATTCCATGCAAATGGAAATCAAAAGAAAGCAGGTGCCATTCTCATATCAGATAACGTAGACTTCGAATCAACAATAGTGAAAACAAAAACAAAGATGATCCTTATATAATGGTAAACAGAGCAATACATCAAGAAGACATAACAATCCTAAATATTTATGCACCTAACACAGGTGCACCCAGATTCGAAAAGCAAACCCTACTTGATCTAAGCAAAGAAATAAACAACAACATCTTAATTGCTGGGGACTTCAACACTCCACTGACAGAACCTGACAGATTCTCCAAGCAGAAAATAAATAAAGAAACACTGGACGTAAATGAGACTCTAGAGAAAATGGGCCTACCAGACATTTACAGAATATTTTACCCAAAAACTACTGAAGATATATTCTTCTCATCAGCACATGGAACATTCTCTAAGATCACATCTTAGACCACAAAACATGTCTCAACAAATTAAAAAAAAATAGAAATTATACAAAATCATACTAAGTTCTTAAGGGTACTAAGTACCCTTAAGGGTACTAAGTACTTATTCTATGAAGTCAGTATCACCTTGATACCAAAGCCAGGAAAAGACACAACAAAAAAAGAAAACTATAGACCAATATCACTCATGAATATAGATGCAAAAATCCTCAATAAAATTCTAGCAAACTGAATTCAGCAGCACATCAAAAAAATAATCCACCATGATGAAGCAGGCTTCATCCCAGGGATGCAAAGATTGTTCAACATATGTAAATTCACAAATATGATTCACCACATAAACAGAAGCAAAAATAAAGACCATATGATCATCTCAATAGATGTAGAAAAAGCATTTGACAAAATTCAGCACGATTTTATGATAAAAACACTTAACAAAATAGGCATAGATGGAACATATCTTAAAATTATAAAAGCCATATGCAACAAACCCATGGCCAACATCATAATGAATGAGAAAAGTTGAAAGCATTCTCATTCAGAACTGGAACAAGACAAGGGTGCCCACTGTCACCACTTCAATATAGTGCTGGAAGTTCTAGCCAGAGAAATCAGACAAGAGAAGGAAATCAAGGGTATCCAAATGGGGAAAGAAGAGGTCCAACTATTGTTCTTTGCTGATGATATGATCTTATATCTAGAAATTCCAAAAGATTCTGCCAAGAGACTCCTGGAATTGATAAATAAATTCAGCAAAATCTCAGGTTACAAAATCAATGATCACAAATCAGTGGCATTCCTATACACCAACAACAGTCAAGCTGAGAATAAAATAAAAGACTTAGTACCTTTCATAATAGCTACAAAGAAAATAAAATACCTAGGAATATATTTAACCAAGGAGTAAGAGAACTATGAACAAAGAGAACTATGAATCATTGAGGAAGGAAATTGCACATGATGTAAACAAATGGAAAAACATACCATGCTCATGGATTGGCAGAATGAATATTGTTAAAATGTCCGCATTACCCAAAGTGATTTACAGATTCAACACAATCCTCATCAAAATACTAACATCATTTTTTGCAGATATAGAAAAAAATCATTCTGTGTTTCCTTTGGAACTAGAAAAGAGCCTGAATAGCCAGGGCAACCTTAAGCAAAAGCAACAAATCTGGAGGCATCACTTTACCAGACTTTAAGCTGTATTACACAGCTATAGTAACCAAAACAGCATGGTACTGGTGTTTCTATGGAAAACAGTATGGAGATTCCGCAAAGAACTAAAAGTAGACCTACTATTTGATCCAATAATCCCACTACTGGGTATTTACCCAAAGGAAAAAAAAAGTCATTTTATGAAAAAGACACCTACACTAGAATGTTTATTGTGACACAATTCACTATCACAAAGATGTGGAATCAACACAAGTGCCCATCAATTCATGAGTGGATTAATAAAATGTGATATATGTACACCATGGAGTACTACTCAGCCATTAAAAAAATGAATTAATATCTTTTGCAACAATTTGGGTGGAACCGGGACCATTCTCCTAAGTGACATATGTAAAGAATGGAAGGCCAAACATTGTGGCTTACACCTGTAATCCTAGCACTCTGGGAGACCGAAGTGGGAGAATTGCTTGAGCTCAGGAGTTCGAGATCAGCCTGAGTAAGAGCGAGACCCTGTCACTACTAAAAATAGAAAAAAATTATCCAGACAACTAAAAATAGAAAAAAATTAGCCAGGCGTGGTGGCGCATGCCTGTAGTCCCAGTTACTCAGGAGGCTGAGGCAGGAGGATCACTTGAGCCCAGGAGTTTGAGGTTGCTATGAGATAGGTTGACACCATGGCATCTAGTCCTAGCAACAGAGCAAGATTTTGTCTCAAAAAAATAAAAATAAAAATAAAATAAAAATAAAAAATAAAACAATAAAAAAATAAAGAATGGAAAAACAAACACCACATGTACTCACTATTAAATCGGAACTAACTGATCAGCACTCGTGTGCACAGATGGAAGTAAAACTCAATGGGAATCATGCAGGTGGGAGGGAGTGGAGGAGATGGGTGAAATCAAACCTAACAGGTACAATGTACACTATCTGGGTGATGGGCACACTTAAAACTTTGACTCAAGCAGAAACAAAGCAATCCATGTAACCAAAACATTCGTACCCCTGGCAATATTCTGAAATTAGAAAAAAAAAATTAAAAAAAAGAAAAAAATTGACTAAATGTCTTGGCATGAGAATTGGTCACCTATCAAATTAGTTACCTTTAAAAATCAACAAAGACTTTTGAACCTGTAGATTGAGCCAGAAAGTGACAAATATCTTCAGCTTTCCAGATTTGACTCACTTTTTTGGTCAAGCTCTATACTATATAGAAGCTGTCATCTTCAGCACTTTCTTTTTTATTGCCTGCATCTAGTCAGCAACAATGCAATGTAGACTGATTGAAATAAAGGCCTTGATTTTGTCATCTTTTCATTGTATCCACATCCTTTGCCATGTAACTCTGCTGTGTCCTCTGGCTGTGCATCCAGCCCCATCTTTGACTCTGGGCTTAGCCACGTGGCTTGCTTTAGCCAGTGGGGTGTTAGCAATCGATGCTGGCAGAAGTGCTTGTGAGTTTTAGCTTAGTCTCTTGCTTCTCCACAATTGCAATGAGAAAATGCCTGGGCTAGTCCACTGGAGGATGAGAGATGTGGAGCAGAGCCAAGCTGTCCCATTTGTCTGAGCTAACACCATCCTAGATCAGCCAGATGAGACCAGAGCAGAAGAAATGCCCAGTGGAACCCAGTCCAGCTCATGAATAATACTTGTTCATGAGTGTGTGAGTGACGCGTAACTAATATACCATGCTCTTTTTATTCTGCACTTCCAACATCTCTCAGATTTTCCTGTTTTTTTAACTTTCCAATCATCATAACCTTTGTCCAGGACCTTAATTATGTCTACATTTTGGCAGCATCATTCCAACTTTCAGCATCCAGCTGTTCACATTTTAATCTATTCTGCAATGGATGATTTTGAGAAAATGATGTTGATTATCACTGTCTCAGAAATTTATGTTCATCTTTTGAGACCTCTTCTATCAAATTTAAGTAACTTTACATTCAAATTTTTTCATATTTTGGTCTCATAATCTTTATTGTAAACTTACTTTCTGAAAGCTACAAACTATTAATCCTTTACTCTAATTCAGCTGGTTTTGTTATTTTCACAACATATTGGATAAATTCTTGTATCTATGCTCTTAATCACAATTTCCATGCTTAGATATTCCATTGCTCTCCCTAAGCACCAGGCAAATTCCACTATTGGGATTATTTTAAAGGCTATTTGCCCCCAACCTATCTGCCCCAGAGGTGGCACAGGCTAGAAAAGAGCACTTAATTGTTTGGCTCAATTGTTTGGATCTTACAGTTTGTTAAGAATGTTGCAGATGATTGGATGAAATGCAACTTGGTCAAACACATTTCAGTGGAGAATAATTTAGTGAACCAGATCATTTGGTTAAAAACAAATCCCGGTTACTAGACTTTCCAATATTGATAATTTTGGTGTTCTAGGAATCTTTTAGGCATTTTAAACATTTTTTTTCTAGAAATTATTAAGGTTAAAATGTAAGAAATTGCTGCTCTTCCATGTTTGTGAAATTTTAGAACAACTGAAAGGTATAACAATAGGAGATTTGTAAACACCAAAAATAATCACTGAGAGCTGAGTGATTGAATTAGTTGGAACAATCTATGCCATCCATCCTGAGAAAAGAACAAAACACAGCTAAACAAGTAGAGCAGGCATCATCAGCGTAGAAAAACAATGCAGCCGATAATTTGAAGCAGAAAATTCTCCAAACTTGAAAATTCTAGTTTTTTCTTTTTTTTTTTAGTTTCAAAATATTAAGGGAGTACAAATGTTTTTGTTATATGGATACCACGTATAATGCTTAAGTCAGGGATTTTATATTTGTTGATTTTATGTTTTCGTATTAGAAAAGCAATGAGTGTTCATTACATAAAAGTCAGAAAATCAGAGAAGCAGGAGAACATAAAAAATGCCCAGAGACTCACTCAATAGAGATAGTAACTGTTATCCCCTTGGTACAAATCCTTTAAAATCCTGTCCTTTGTATATTTATTTTACATATGTACATGTGATTTCATGAATTAGGTAATACTGTCCATGATCTATCTGTAGGTAACTATAATTTATTAAAGTCAATGATAATCATTTGTCACTAATAATTAATTTGTTCCATTTAATCTCTTATTCCTGGGCTTTTAAAACTAATCCCTATTGTTGGCCCTTTAGGTTGTTTCAACTAATCTAAGAATTATGACTGGCAGGCCCATAGTGCCTACTCAATCAATAAATATTTGACTGAAACTATAGATGAATGAATAATCCCATGTTGTTGGGTGTTCAGGTTGTTTCCATTCAACTCTATTTTTGATGGAGAGTTTAACACAATTTTGGTGAAGAGCCACCAACCAAAGAATAAGCGTGTAGAAGGATGGTATCCACTCCAACCGCGTATGGGTAGGTTGCATTGGGAAAGGAATACCTAAATGCATCTGGGGATCCAAACAAGACTTCATAGGGGAAATGAGAATTGAGACAAATTTGGAAGGAGTGAGAATTTTTCAGTGAATAACTGGGGAAAATAGGACTAAGACTACGTAGGGTTAAGTAGGGATGACTTCTTAGAAGAGACAAGTCCAAAACAGAAGGCAGAAGGGAGATAGATAATTAAGGAAAAGTAGACTGTTACTTCAGCGTTGGTAGGTTGTCACCCAAGGTAGGTACAGCCCTGGGTGAGAGGTAACGAGAAATTGACCTGGCTGTAGCAAGAAAGCTGGGCTGGGAAGTGAAGCACTATACATTTATGTGAAACTGTACTGGCTCTTTCTGTTACTTTGTGGGAGGCTGTAAGGCTTGGCGCTTGGAGCTAGAAATTCCACTTACTTGGTTTGCTAATAAGTCCAAAGCAAAGGCAAGGGAGCCCAGCTGCTGCCTAGTCCTGTGTATTCATCTAACTGGGTGTCAGGGAAGCAGATACAAGGCTCTGAGCGCAGGCTAGATTCTGAGCAACTTTTACGGAACTGCACACAGAGACTACTGACTATTTTTGTGGAAAAAATTGTAGATGGCTATTTTTGGGAAATTATTTATGTATTCTGTTAAATGGTTGTTTTGTGGGAGGCTATCTGAAATTCTATCTCAAGGAACTGCTGTTTATAATCCATGGAACTGTGCTAATAAAAACAGGGGGGATAATTTTTGTCTGCAAATGCAAGCATCAGGCTAGTTGGAGTGCTTGTGTCTCAGCACAGGGTAGCAGTGACTTTTAAGAAAGTCCTCAAACATGTAATCATGATATTGTTCTTGCAGTTGAGCTAAAGGGATGCCAAAAAGAAAAAATAAATAAACCAAAAAGCATATCTCTGGTTCTCTCTGAAATTTTTTGAATCCTTTGACCTTTCGAAAGCATGCATATTTAATTCAGAACAAAAGTAACATCTGGAGGGCTCTTGCTGGGTAGAGAGTAGATACAAATGAGCTGTTTGAATTATTTTTTGCTTATGGGCAGCATTTCAGCTCTTCTACCCTTGGTCTCAGTCCATTTAATTAAGGTTATTTGTAGGATTACATTAATCCTTTAAGAACTATTCCATTTCAATTTTTTAAAAATCTAAGGAATGATAGATAAGAAAAACCGACCCCTTCAGTATTATCCCTGAAATATTAATAGATTGGAGTGTCCAATCCATGTCTACTCCACCTCGATTCACACGCTTAGCTGCCTACCAAGCATTGACATAACAGACCCATAACCTAAACAGAACTTGATCCCTTCCCTTCCCCAACTCCTTCTTTTTTTGCTTTCTTTGTTATCGTGGATTCCCTCCTCCCCTTCCCAGGCCACATGTAGCATCCAATTCATCAGCAAGCTCCAGTGCGTCTGCCTTCAACGATAGCCTCAATCTGCCCACTTCTCACTCCTCTTCTTTGGTCTACGCCACTATCATCTTTTGCCTGAACCACTGCAAGAGCTGCCCAGCTGCTCTGCTTGCTTCATTCTTGCCCTCTTAGAGCCTGTTCTCTGCATAGCAGCCACTGATCTTTTGAAAATCATAAATCTAATTACATTACTGTTAATACCAGACTTGAATAACAAACATTAACATGGCACGTACTATATGCCAGTCACAATTCTACATGCTTTCCTCATATTGACTTATTTAATCCTCATAAGGATGTGGTCATAAGGTGTTATTGTTATCCCTGTTTTACAGATGAAGAAACAGAGGCACAGAGGTTAGATAATTTATCCAAGGTCCCATTGCTAATAAGAGTGCAAAATTAGAACAGTCTGACTGAGTCCACGCCCTTAACCACCTGCCCAACTCCGCCCAGAAGGCCTTTCCTGCACCCCTTGCCTGGTGTTATTTAGCATCCTTCACTTTCTCTGTGGTAGATGGGATCTCTCCTCAAATGATGCCTCTTCCAAGAAGCCTTTACTATCTCAACTGCACTCTCCCATCCTTATCCCTGTTGGCTTCTACATTTTCTCTGCTTTATTTTCATTTGTTATCTCTCTTCCTCCCTAGAATGTAAGCTTCATGATAACAGGATCATATATTGAATCTCTTAGAGAAGTACCTAGTGCGATATTTGTTGAATGAATGAATGAGTGAATGAATATCAACCCCTGTAATTCAAAGCTAAATAATTGAATTTTTTAAAATAATAGATACTATTTTAGTTTCAGAGACAAATTGGTTTCAGAGATAATCAGTGTTCTCTTGCCAGATAAATTGTAGATAATTATACAGCTTTGCCTATGACTAAGACTCACTATTTATTTATTTATTAATCTATAGACCTTTAAAATTGATGCATATATATTTTTGTGCAATTTGATGAGTTTTGACAACTGCATTCATCTGTGCAACAAATATCCCAATAAAGATATAGAATATTCCTATTACCCTGGGAAGTTTCCTTTGGACTCCTCCTTCTAATGGATTCTCAACCTCCATCTGCAACCACTGTTGTGAATCCTATCATCGAAGACTGATTTGGGGCTTTATGTAGATGGAATCCTCCAACTATGTGACTGTACTCTCTGTGTCTTGGTTCTTTTGCTCTGCATAACATTTTTGAGATTAATCTGTATCATCGTGCAGAACAGTTCATTTTTTGTATTGCTGAGTAGTATTCCATTGTATAAACAGACTGCACTGTTTATACATTCTCCTGTTGATGGACATTTGTGTTGTTTTCAGCTTTTTGCTATTGTGAATAAGACGACTATAAGCATCTTTGAACAAATTTTTTTTGTAAGTTTTATCTTGATATCGTACAAGTTTTTTTGTGGGATTATTTTATCATTTCTCTTGGGTAAATACTTAAGCATGGAATTGCTGTCTTATAGAGAAGATCTATATGTCATCTTATAAGAAAACTGCCAAATAGTTTTCCAAATTGGTGGGACTATTTATATAGCAATGTGTGAAACTACTAGTTGCTTTATATCCTTGCCAGAATTTGTTGTCAGTCTTTTATTAATTGTAGGCATTTTAGTAGGTGTGATTGCTTATTGTGGTTTTAATTTGCATGTCCCTAATAATGTTGATGTTGAACACCTCTCTACGTGCTTAGTGGGCATTGGTGAAGATTCTCTTATGAAAGTCTGTTTGAATCTTTTGTTCAGGGTAGAAAGGGGGGTATTTCTTTTTTATTATTGATTGGTGGGATTATGCATTTGTTTTGGATATAATTCTTTTGTCTCAGATATACTAATCATAAAAGAAAAAATTAATAAATTGGACTTTATCAAAATTAAAACCTGCTCATCAAAAGTTAATAAAATAAAAAGGCAAACACATACTGAGGGGAAATGTTCAATTTATATAATGTGTGTGCATGTATATATTTATACTGTATAATACATATCTATACTAGGGGGAAATGTTTTATATATATATTATATATACAATTTGCCTCAAATTTTTATGTGAGGCATAAGTTTGGGGGGTCTATTTTTTTGGTACATTTTTCCAGTTGTCACAGGGTCATTTGTTGAAAAGCCTTTCCTTTTGCCATATAGTTGTCCTGGTGCATTAGTTGAAATCAATTGGCCCTGGGTTTACTTTGGGATTTTCTGTTCTGTTCCTTTGATCTATTTATCTACCCTTATGCCAATATCATACTATGTTAATAATTACAGCTTTATGGTAAGACTTGAAATCAGGTAGTGTGAATGCATCAACTTTGTTCTTCCTTTTTCCAGCAATTTTAACTGTTCCATGCCCTTGGATTTATCACATATATATTTGAGAATCAACTTGTCAGTTTCTACAAAAATTTGTTGGGATTTTGGATGGGATGGTGTTGAATCAATAATCAATCTGGGAAGAACTGATAACAACATTGAGTCTTCTAATCCATAAAAATGGCATCTCTCTCTTTGTTTAGTTCTTCTTTAATTTCTGTCAGCAATGTTTTGTAGACATAATTGTAGCGGTCATGCACAATTTTTGTTGTATTATTCCTAAGTACTTTATAGTTTTGGTGCCATTGTAAGTGGTGTCATATTTAAATTTATTTTCCAATTGTTTGCTGCTCATATATAAATTGATTATTGTATTAACATTGTATTCTGCCAACTTGCTAAATTCACTTATTAGTTGTAAGAATTTTTTTTTTGATCCTTAGGATTTCTACATAGACAATCATTTTTTACATGAACAACAGAGGCTTTTTTGTTTGTTTTACTTTCCATTCAAGGGGCCTTTCACTTCTTTAACTTGCTCTTACTGCGCTGGCTAGGACCTCCAGTACAATGTATATAGAAGTTGTGAGAATGGTGAAATTTACTCCTACATATTTCCTCCTTTTTAAATTATTATTAAGTGAAATTGTGTTCTTGATTTGCTTTTTTGGGCTGTTCATTGCTATTGTATAGAAATACAACTGATTTTCGTGTGTTGATCTTGTACCCTGGAATTTTGCTGAAGTCATTTATTATCTGTAATAGATTTTTGTGGATTCTTTAGGATTTTCCATATGTAGAATCATGTCATCTGTAAATAGAGATAGTTTACTTCTTTTGCACCTTGCATATACTTTTTTTTTGTATCTTCCAATACAACATAGAAGAGCAACAATGAAAGCTGGAACCCCTTTTGATCCTGATCTTAGTGGGGAGCTTTCAGTCCTTCACCACTGAGTGTGACGTTAGTGGTATGTTTTCTTATAAATGCTTTTTATCATGTTAAGGAAGTTCCCTTCTATTCCTAGTTTTATGAGTGTTTTTTGTCATGAAAACCTTTTGGAGTTTGTGGAATGCTTTTGCTATGTTAACTGAGATGATTTTACGAGTTTTTTCCCTTTTTACTCTATTTATGTGATGTATTACGTTGATTTTTATGTGTGGATTCACCTTTGCATTTCTGGAATAAATACTCCTTGATCATGCTGTATAATCCCTTTAATATGCTGCTGTATTTTTTTGTAAGTATTTTGTTTTGTTTTTATTTGTTTTTTTTTATTTTTTGCTTCTATGTTCATAAGGGATATTGGTCTGTAGCTATTTTTTTCTTGCGATTGCTTTATCTAGCTTTGGTATCAGGATAATACTGGTCTCATAGAATAAGTTAGGAAGTTTTACTTTCTCTCCTAATTTTTGAAGAGCCGGAGGAAGATTGGTATTAATTATTCTTTAAATGTTTGGTACAATTCACCAAGAAAGCCACTGGTCCTGGGCTTTTCTCAGTTGGAAGGTTTTTGATTACTAATTCAATCTCCTGTTACACATCTGTTCAGAGTTTCTATTTCTTCTTTAGCCACTTTTGGGAATTTGTGTGCTTCCAGGAACTTGTCCAGTTCATCTGTGTTATTTAATTTGTTGGCATCCAACTGTTCATAGTGTTCCCTTGTAATCCTTTTTATTACAGAAATAGATATACAGAAAAGATCAGTAGTAATGTTCCCACTTTAATTTCTGATTTTATTAATTTGAATCTTCTCTCTTTTTTCTTAGTCAGTCCAGCCAAAGGTTTTGTTGATCTTTTCAAAGAAACCATTTTTGATTTTGTTGATTCTATAATTTTTCTATTCTCTATTTTGTTTATATCTAATCTTTATTAGTTTCTTTATTCTGCTAGCTGTGGGTTTAGTTTGTTCTTTTTAATTTTTTTAAGGTGGAAAGCAAAGTTGAGTTGATTAAGTTGATCAAAGCTAATAGAGTTGAGCTATTTCTTGTTTTTTAATGAAGGTGTTTACAGCTATAAAATTTCCTCTGAGTGCTGCTTTTGCTGTAACTTACAAGTTTTGGTATGTTGTGTATTTTTCTTGTTTATTTGTTTTAGTTTTTGTTTTTTATACATCTCTAAGTTTTTTCTTATCTCCCTTGTGATTTGTTCTTTGACCTATTGGTTGTCTAAAAGTGTGTTTTTAATTTCCACATATTTGTGAATTTTCTAGTTTTCCCTTTGTTATTGATTTCTAGTTTCATTACACTGTGGTCAGAAAAATTTTGTGTGATCTAAACCTGTTAAAATTTCTTAAGACTTATTTTGTAGCCTAACATATGATCTATCCTCCTGGAGAATGCCTCATGTGCACTTGAGAAAAATGTATATTCTGTTCTTGTTGGGTGCACTGTTCTCTATATGTCTGTTAGCTCTAATCGGTTTATAGTGATGTTC
This sequence comes from Avahi laniger, assembly GCA_963575035.1. Taxonomy (NCBI): domain Eukaryota; kingdom Metazoa; phylum Chordata; class Mammalia; order Primates; family Indriidae; genus Avahi; species Avahi laniger. The sequence continues at coordinate 23,249 of CAUYSK010083891.1, read as the reverse complement.
AAGGCCTTCATTTCCTTGTTGATCATCTGTCTAGATTTTATATCCATTATTGAAAGTGGAATATTAGAGTTTCCAACAATTGTTATTGACTTGTGTATTTAGCCCTTCAATTTTGTCAATTTTGCTTCATATATTTTGGGGTTCTCTTGTTGGATGCATATATGTTTCTAATTGCCATATCTTGATGCATTGATCTGTTAGCAAACTGCAATGTTCTTCTTTGTCACTTGTAACAATTTTTAACTTAAATTATATTTTTTTCTGATATTAGCATAGCCACTTCATCTCACTTTTGATGTATTATCCTTTTATATTGCTGAGTCTGGTTTTCTAATACTTTAAGATTTCTACATCTGTATTCCAGAGATATTGGTTTCTAATTTTCTTTCTTGTAGTATTTTTGTCAGGTTTTTGTATCAGGATTATACTAAAATCAAAACTTGAGTTGGGAATGTTCTCTCCATTTTCTAAAAGAGTTTTTGTGGAACTTGTATTCTTTCTTCCTTAAATGTTTAATAGAATTCACCAGTGAAATGATCTAGGTTTAGAGTTTTCTCTGTTGGAAGAGGATTATGAATTCAGTTTCTTTACTTTATATAGATCAATTAAAAATTTCTATATTATCTTGTGTTAGATTTGATAAATTGTATTTTTCAAAAAATGTATGCATTTTATCTATGTTGTTAAATTTTTTGACATTAAGTTTCATAGTATTTTCTTTTTATCCTGTTAATATCTGAATATTTGCAGCAATAATCAGTGTTTTAGTTCTTAGATTTTAACTTGTATTTTCTAGAATTTTCTTCATAAAGGGTATGAAGAAGAGTATATAAAGTTTATTAATATTCTGAAAGCAACAACGTTTGCCTTTGTTAATTTTTTCCATTTTTTATTTTCTATTTCATGGTTTTATTTTTTATTTTTATTATTTCCATGCTTTTACCTGTTTTAGTTTTAATTTGATCTTCTATTTTCTAACTTCTAAAGGTGGAAATTTAGGTCATTGATTTTTAGATATCTCTCCTTTTCTAGTATTAATAATTAAAGCTATGAATTTCCCTTTAGGTTCTCTTTTAGCTGCATCTTACAAATTTTGATTTGATGTGTTTTTATTATCATTGGGTTTGAAATATTTTCCAATACTCCTTTTGATATCTTTGATGTATAGATTATTTAGACACACGTGCTTAATTCCCCAGTATTTTGGTGAATTTTCTAGATATTTTACTGATTTTTAACTTAATTTCATTCTGGTCAAATTACATTCTCATAAGATTTTGTTGTATTGATATTTCTTGAAATTTATATTATGGTCCAGCATATGGTTTATATTCATGAACATCGCATGTACACTTGAAAATATCGTTTAGTTTAGTGTTGACCTAATATTGTGAGGTTGATTAATAATACTGTGTAGAAAATCAATACACTTACTGGTTTATTTTTTGCTACCTCTTCAAGTACTGAGAGGGGAGTTAAAACCTCCAACAATAATTGTCAATTTGTCTATTTCTTTTTTAAATTCTGTGAATTTTTGCTCTATGTAAAGTTCTGATATTATTACATTTAGAATTATGTTTTCTTGATGAATCAACCATCTTATTATTGCAAAATATCTGTCTTTATCTTTGGTAACACTTCTTTTCTTGAAGTCTATTTTGTTATTAATATAGCCATGCCAAATTTTTTATGCTTACCATTTGCATGATATATGTCTTTCTATCCTTTTTCTTTCAAACTTTCTGAGACTTTATAGTATACTTCTTGCATATAGAATGTAGCTGGAACTTAATTTTTCAAAATGTAGTTTGACAGTATCTGTCTTGTCCTTAGAGCATTTAGTCCATACTTATTTGAGTATTTATTGATATGATTGGGTTTATGTTTGCCATCTTGCTATTTGTTTTCTATTTGTACCATTTGATTTTTCTTTCTACATCCTTTTGGATAAAAAATTTTTAGTAATTTCTTTTTCTCATTCTATTGGCTTTTTAGGTAAACTTTTTAATATTTTTGTGAGTTTTTAGGGATCACATTATTTACCCTTATCATCTGGTCTACTTAGAATTCATATGGTTAATCTCATTCAAAAATTTTTAAATTTCATTTGTTTTACTTTTCAGTTCTGGCATTTTTATTTATGTATTTATTTTGCTTTCTGTTTCTATGTTGTTATTTCCCATTTGTTCATTATATCTATCTTTTCTTTGAAATCCTTGAATGTATTTATGGTAGCTATTTTCAAGTCCTCTGCTAATTCTAAAATCTGGGATATCTTGGCTTCTGTTGATTTCGAATACTTTTTTTTCATAATTAAAAGTTTCATTTTCCTGACTTTGTGTTGTGTTTAGTTATGCCAGGAGGTTAAATTATTAGAAGATTTGCTCAATCTTGGCAAGCTTGGATTTAGTCTTTGTTAGAGCTGCTCTGTTTCAGTTTTGTCCTCACTTCTCAAGTAATGACTTTTCTTAGTTTCAGCTGAATGCCTGAGGTGCTCAGTTTTGTTTCTCTACTCTGGCTCCATGGGATTGCAATGTTTCCTACTCTGGACAACCTTTGGTATTCAGCTCCCAGACCTATGGCAGCTTCTCCTTGCTAAGCCTCACATAATCTTGTCCTGTGCATGTACCACCAAATCTCCAGGCAGACTTCTGGGCCCTTCCTCTGTGCAGCTGCTCCCCGGGATGTTGACTTGCTTTAGGAGTCCTCGCCTTTCTTTGACTCTTGCCTTTTTAGCTCAGCAATACTGCTGTGTGTTACCTGGACTTCATTTTCTTCACCCATGCCTGGAACATGACCCAGGGTGGGACCGGAAGTGGACATGAGATTCACCATATGCTGTATAAAATTCAGAGTATTTTCCTTGACTTCCAAAATTTTGGGGTTACTAGCTGATTGGTAGGAAGGAATTCCAGATTCCTTTTTTTCCCTAGAGTTTTCAGACCTCATATTTCAAAATCCAAGTCAAGGCAAGGAAGGAAGCGAGGAGGGCATCACACACCAGGGTGACTTTTACCCCAAATTGGATCATTAGCAAATTGTGAGATGATACAGTACTATTCTCAGAGGGCTAATATGTCAAATTCCTCTCAATTTATTATTTTCATGGTATGTGCCTTAAAGTTCTATTTTTTATGATCTTGGAAGTAAAACAGAACCAGGATATCTTATGGGTTTTCCTGCTTTGGCCCTGAAAAATGTTTGCTTCTGTACCAGACTCTCTGATCAGGGTTTGCCCCCCACCACTCTCATCACTTCTGTTCAGTGGTAGATTTGAGAAATCAAATACTATGAGACAGTACTTAACTGCCAGCCTTCATTTCTCCATATCTGTTTGTTGAATACTTACTCTGGCACAGACACCCTGCTAGAATAGAGATGATAGAGAGACATCCTGAGGATAGAGAGACAAAAGGCCCAATCAATGCCTTTGAAGCACCTACAATTTAGACACTTAAATAAATGCAATAAAATATGGTTATTGTCTTTGATAGAGGTCAGCTGTGTAAACACAAAAGGCATACTTAACTAAGGCTAGGGAGAGGGAGGATGTCTGGGAAGGCTTCTTGGAGGTGGTACTGTCTAAACTGAGTTTTGAAGTGGGTGTGAGGGTGGGGGATTGGAAATATGTAAAATATATTAAATACCTCAGAGAGCTACCTCTATAAAAATGTGGAAGCCCAGAGAAACTCAGAAGTTTAAGCAGGGTGCAATGTGCCAGCAACTTGAATTTGAGGCACGGACTATAGGTCAAGTTTAAGAAGGCAGGGGTCAGTTAGAACAGGGATTTCTAATAACCAGCAAACAGGGCATGCCATCCAACTGCTTTGAACCATTTTCCTTTTGTGAATTTTAATTTTTTAATCTCTAGAGCAATATATGTTTATGGTAAGAAATGAAAAAAATATATAGACAGGTAAAATGAAGGTAAAATGAAGAGAATTATACCACCCACAATCCTGCTATAAACCTTCTTTTAACAAGTTACAAATTCTTCCACATCAAATTTTATTAAACTCTGCTTGCTGTTTTATAACCTGAGTTTTTTTGTTCAGTTAGCATTTTAGAAATATCTTTGCATGTTAATAGATACTCTTTTGCATTATTTATCATGTCTGAATAGTAGCATTTCTTCAGTTATACCATGATGCATTACAACATACATGGTTGTGAATGTATTTGAATATTGGACATTTCAGTTGTTTTCATTGTTTGGCTATTAGAAATAGTATTTAGATGAACATTCTTGCCCATATAGTCAATTATTTCCCTGAGTCCTTGTCAACAGCTTTATTAAATCTCAATCTTAAGACAACAAGCTTATAAAATATACATACTTGGAATAATTAAAAATCAAGGCAAGACATTACATAATCATCTTCCTATTCATTAATCATTGCTGGTTGTTGCGACATCCTAAATGGTGACCTTTCCTACACTCTGCCTCATAGTATTTGATTTCTCAAATCTACCATCTGCAAATGGAATGAATTGCATCATGAGGAGGTGATGAAGCAGAGTTGAATTCAATTTAACAGACAGTGGGGGCCTCTGTGTGCCAGGGAGGGGCTGAAGGAACTCTTCAGGGAGCTCAGTCTGGGGAGAGATGTGCCTCATTTTGTGTAGTAAATGGTGTGAAAGAATTATGTCTAAGGTTCTCAAGGCCCAGAGGAAGGACATACAGCTCAGTGTGGAAGGTTGGGTGTGTGTTGGGGAGATTTCTTGGCGAAGATGCCATACATGGAATGACCACCATGTTGGGCCACAGCAGGGAGCAAATAACAGATCCAAGAGGGGTTTGGAGTGAGGTGAGTAGTTCAGCCAAATGATATCTAAGATGCTTTCCAATTGCTGCAAATTTGTCCTTCTCTAAAATAATCAACTGCTTAATAGACTCTTTCACTTGCATTATGTCATTTAATCCTGACACCGCCCCTGTGGGAGAATAGTTGTTGTTCCCATTTGTACAAAGAAGTAACTGAGGCTCAAACTGGTCATAGACAGAGGAGTTGGGAATCCAAACAGAAGTCTCTTCTACTCCAACCATTTCCTAGGTTTTATCATTACATCTCTTCACTGCTGTAGGCTGAATTTCTTAGCAGATGGTGTTTCCTTTCCCTGCAGTGTTCTTCCCTTTTGGTCTGCTTATCCTTTAGGGAGAGAAGGAAGAAACATTTATGGAGATCCTACCAATGTAAACTCTGTGTTCTGAGTTTTGCATAAATTATCTCATTTAATCCTCAAAACAGCCCAGTGAGAGGCACAGGAAAGTCAGGTTTGCCTGCCCAGGTTAAGTAATGTGGCCAAAGGCACCCAACTGAAAGGTGACGGAGCAGGAACTTTGTCTGGCATCAGAGGCTACGTGTGCCCTTCCCTACAGCCCAGGTCATTTATCTTTTCCTTGCTGAACCTCTGCAGAGTCACGTCAGAGTCCTCAAGGTTGGAAGAGTGGTCCATGATTATAAACAATTCTATTGCATGACTTCAGCTACCTGCGTGGCTCCCCAGTCTGGCCTGACCCACTGCTGTCCTTACCCAGCACTTGGATATATCTGTTAGATTTAGGATGTGACTGTCCATAGGACTCAAATTGGGCCAAATTAGGACAGTGCTCTGGTCCTGAATGCCAACGAATACCTTGAGTACCAGCCAGGACTGCTCCCTCGCTTTTCTGTTTAACTGTTAAACAACATTATGAGATTGCCTGTCAATGGGGAAGGGAGGGATGGAGGTGGTGGTGAGGAGGGTAGAGGCGCATGGGAGATACCACAAAGCTGGCAGCAGCGGCCACCAGTAAGTCCCTGGTTTCTTGGATCACATGGGCAAATGCCACTATTGCTTTGATCAACATTTTATTCTCCATTTTCCTCTTAGCTTACAGGTAGCTGTTTCAGGTCATGGAAAAGCACGTTCAGTGAAATGAAACACAGTAGATATACACTAAGAAACTAAAAAGAAATGGTAGCCATAAACTATCTTATTCCGTTGAAATGTTTGGCTGAACTCATAAGAATGTTGATGAGGCTGTTCTTGGATGCCTGTTCTGAAATGCACCGCGGGAGGAATGCTGAGGATATACGAAGAGGCTCTTTGGCTCACTGAACAAAAGGGTTTCTTCAGGCCCTGGAGTGGGATGAAAATTGGCATGATCATCTTGGAGAATAGACAGACTCAAATAGAGAATTAGAATAGAGCTTCCAAAAAGGACATATTAGGGGAATAAAAGACTAATAAACAACCCTTGTATTTGTAGAAAAATAGGGAGAGTAAATCAAGGAATTCAAAGGTAATGAGAAACTCAATTCAAGTAGGGGAGAAAAAAAACCCTATAATCTTCACTAGTCTTTGTAAATAAAAACGGAAGAAATGAAAATAAGATATCAGAAGTCAGTAAGAATTTGTGGGAGTACAAAGTTGGTTTCGTGGATGCCAAGTCCTTTTCATTGCTGTGGGAAACTCCAGCTGAGTGCTGACTGTGGCATGTGAGCTCCTCACAGCTGTTTTAGCTGCTGTTTGCTCTTGGCTTAGACCTGGCAGCCCAGGTCAGTGGGGTGGAAAAGCCAGTTCTGTCCCTGAGTTCTGGAGCGCGGGCCAAGGCCAGATAGTGGAGTTGGTTTATTAATTTATTGTGCTTGTTCTTCTTATGGAAGAATGAAGATTGTGAGGACACGGGTTGGGATTTTAGCCATAAGAGATGACTATGAAATATTAAATTGACTCCAACAAATTTAGTCAATTTGAAAACTCCCAGTCTCCAAGGATAAAAGACATAATCCTACTTAGAAATTCCTGGTGTGATCACAGACGGGGGATTGGTTCTTTTCACAGAACCCATAAATTAAAAAGTACCTAATCCAAAGTCAATTAAATAGTAAGGTATTATGATAAATTCTTATTTCATTAACTTTTCAAAATATGGATAACTACACACTCAACCCAAGAAACTGACATTTTTCCACTGACTGTAAAAAAACAATGGCAGTAACTCTGGTCATGGTAGCAGCTCACTGTGGGGTGACCTACCTTTGATGAAATAATTTATTAGTTCCAGCTGATTTTTACATTGTGGGGTTAGTCGTTATGTTAAGCTTGATGAGAAACAGATATAACTAGAACTGGGGATTCAAATATGTATTGCATTTCTCCTTCCGATCAGAGATAAATTTACTGTGGTTTTTCTCTTCATAGGCTCATGCCAAAATCTGGCATCTCTACAATGCTTCTTTCCGTTCCACTCAAGGAGGCCAGGTGTCCATGGCCCTAGGCTCCCACTGGATCCATCCTCGAAGAATGACTGACCACAACATCAAAGAATGTCAGAAATCTCTCGACTTTGTACTTGGCTGGTTTGCCAAACCCATATTTATTGATGGTGACTATCCCGAGAGCATGAAGAATAACCTTTCATCTCTTCTGCCTGCTTTTACTGAATCTGAGAAAAAATTAATCAAGGGAACGGCAGACTTTTTTGCTCTGTCCTTTGGACCCACCTTGAGTTTTCAGCTATTGGACCCTCACATGAAGTTCCGCCAATTAGAATCTCCCAACCTGAGGCAACTGCTCTCCTGGATTGACTTTGAATACAACCACCCTCCAATATTTATTGTGGAAAATGGCTGGTTTGTCTCAGGGACCACTGAGAGAGATGATGCCAAGTATATGTATTACCTCAAAAAGTTCATAATGGAAACCTTAAAAGGTATGATTGCAGGTGAAATTCTCATTTCCTGCTAAAATCCACTGGAAAACAATCTTTAAGAGTATCTGTCATAAATTATGTGAATTTATACTTTTTAATCATAATGTAGAAATCTGTTTTGGCAATAGCAGGAATGCATTCATGTAACACCTTTCTCATTTAGGGCCTTGGGGAACTTAAATTAATTTTTAAAACTCATTTGTAAATGACAAACGGGGTTATAATGTTTGCAATTATTTAACTTTCAGAGCTAACTAATCTAGATTTTCAGATTAAATTGAGAATAAAATAAATCCCAGTATATCTAGCTTTCTATAAGTATTTTCGAATTCTTATTGTTTTGGCTGAATAAAACACTCTTTAAAGAAAAAAGGATATTCATATTTTCTAGAGAAAATAATAAATTGTTCATGCTTTTAAAGCTTTTATTTATTGTGTTATGCACATTGGTAGGTGACTAGGCTGGAAAGTGAGACATTGTCCCAGACCTGTGAAGCATAGGTTAGCAGTAAGGAACTGTCCCCTCAAGGTGCTTGGAAATCCAAAATAACCTATTGGAGATAAGCCTATTTATCTGTGAGGATATTTATTGGAGAGGTATTTAGATTTGATTAGAGCCTTTTGTCAATAAGAAAAATCACTGATTTACCAAACAAGAAGCATTATAGGTAATTTGTTTCTTTAAGTAGTGAAACCCTCAGTGCTCTTGCACCGTGAGGCGAGTGCCCAGTGGAGGGTCACGTTGCTCTTGTCCTCTCTCGCCTTTGCAGCCATCAGGCTGGATGGGGTCGATGTCATCGGGTACACGGCCTGGTCCCTCATGGATGGTTTCGAGTGGCACAGAGGTTACAGCATCAGGCGTGGACTCTTCTATGTCGACTTTCTAAGCCAGGATAAGAAGTTGCTGCCGAAGTCTTCAGCCTTGTTCTACCAAAAGCTGATAGAGAAAAATGGCTTCCCTCCTTTACCTGAAAACCAACCCCTAGAAGGGACATTTCCCTGTGACTTTGCTTGGGGAATTGTTGACAACTACATTCAAGTAAGTCAGCTGACAACATCAACCAGCAGTCTCCTGAGCCCTGTCACTAGCAAGCAGCGCTTTCTTATTAGGCTGGCGGTCATGGCACATCGTCCTTAAGGAGCTCACTAAGTTTACGATTCGCAGTGTTGCACCCTCCTCTCCCCAAATCTTCCGATCTTTGCCTCGCACTTTAAGTTAGATAGATCCAAAGGGAAATATATTAAAAATGTGAATAATTAAGATCTGAAAAGAGATAAGTCAGTAAAAAAGATGAAACACTCCGTGTCAGTACTGCAATTTTCCATCCTTTTAAAAGCAGTTGAGTTTTTCCATAAATAGGATATAACACAGAACTCCGAAGTAGCTGAGATATCAGTGGAGCTGCTAAGATTGAGGCAGGAGCATTAGACTGAGCCCTCCTGAGGCCTAACTGTGGACCCCACAAAAACTTGCAGAAATTCCTCGAGAAAGAAAACCCTTGCTCCAAAGATCCCTTGGCTGGAATGTCCTTTTTAACAATAGTTAAGGAAACGGTACAGGAATTATTCAAAATGATCAACCAATATTGATTGAGCATCTATTCTGTAGTGAACCCTGCCCCCGATATTCTCTTTCATTTCCCTAATTTTAAATGGACTTGTTTTCCAGAGTTCGATTGGATAGCTTAGTAAGCACTTGTTGGATGTCTAATGCTACAGAGCCCGGTGTTTGTGGCCGGGGTAGCTCGGTTAAGAGGGGAGCGGGCAAGGGCACACTGAGATGGGAGGGCGACCCCTGCTTTCATAGGAGAAAGGGAGTCTATTGAGAGCAAATGATGGACACGAGATGAAGTGACGGGCATGGTGGTAAGTACACGAGGCGGGGAGAGGATGCTGCTGAATAGTCTGATTGTGAAAATACCAGTATCCATAGACAAGCAGCTTTAGCATGTTGGGTAATGAAGCCATGAAGCCAATTCATTGTTTCTACAATTCACAACACTGAAAGAAGTATTTGGAAGAATGCTTGGATCTGAGGAAAGGCCTTCTATTTGAAACGGGTTGTTTTCTTGCTGGTTTGGATTATTCTTATGCCTTTTTCAGACCATCCAGGTCATTTTAGAGGCAGCCTCAGACTTAAATCCCCTCCTTACATGTGAGCGACTGAGGGCTGCCGTGTTAGCAAGGGTGTCCGAGCGCAGGAGAAAGCCTCCTAGCTCCATCCTGCTCAGCGCGGGGTTTCCCCTGCTCCATCTCGCTCCTTCTCGCCCAGACGTCTGCGGTTTCGAATCTCCTTATCCTAACTTCTCTCCTCAAAGTTGGAGCCACGATGGGTTCAGGCAGGATCTGAGGTCGCAGAGGGTGAGGGAGGGAAGCAAGAGGGAGGGAAGAACACCTCCTGCAGGTTTTGCTTCCTCTTCCCTTTAATTGGGGCTGGGGGTGGACGGGATGGTCCTTGGTCCTTATTCTATCTCTTCACCTTCTGCCCGTTCCCTGCTGGACATTGTGCCTTGCCAGTGAGGGGCTCATGCCCTGCCCCGATCTATGACAGCGGCCTGAGTCTGGCAGTTCAGCCCTCTGTGTGTGGAGAAGCTCACAGCCAGCGTCTCTGTGCAGACAGCGGGAAGGAACACAGGCAAGAGAGGGGTACAGGAGGGCTGTGTGTTGGCTCTGAGAACTGGTAGTGAGGAAGTGTTAAGAGTACATTCTGCTTCCTCGAGGGAAAAGCAACAAGTGTGGCAGTGAATAGGGCGGGAGATTGGGAGAGAATTCGTTGTCCTACACCCTAGAAGCATTGCTTTGGAATCTGATCTAAGGCCAGCCACTCAGCAGCCCAGAACCACCTCTCTCAGGTCACCTTGTCTTTTATCTCATCAGCTCAGAGTCCCCACCCCTCCACCTGGCAGAGTGCCTCAGTCCCCTCCTGCACAGAGCCCAAAAAACACAAAATTAAGTCCCTCTAACCCACAGCAGACGTGAACTTCTGTGGAAGCTCTCTGGTGGGGGAAAGGCTGTGATTGCTATTTTCTACTTCTGGCTTTCACCTTGGGTTTTGTATGATGCTGGCAGTGCCCTTCCCAAGCTCGCCTCCTGATTGGCGTAGTAAAAGTAAGTTCTTGGTTATGTCAGTTCTGAGGTGTGTGTCTTCCTTCACAAGCAGTACTCTACACTTTTAAGACGGTATATTAAAGTCCTGAGAAGTTATTTTTAAGCTACCGAAATTCATCTTTTCCCTCCTGGCTGGTATTTCAAACTCAATATTTGAGGCATGCATTTCACCTGAACACCTTTAAAAATAACTTCCCATTAAGCACACATCCTGTCTGAAGTCTGTCTGGCCTTAGGACCGTTCACATAGACTGTCACTTTACTGGGATCCAATTTCCCAGCTGACAGGTTTGTTTTTCCATAACCCCTAATGCTGACAGTTAATATAAATACAGAACATGCTACATAGTGAGGATATGGAGCTTCTTTAACATTGGTCCCTGTTAGGAGAAAGTTTCTTCCATAACATATTAAATACATGTTTTATGCCCATTCCTTCTGAAAGGTTCACCTTTATTATTTCATTTTTTAGTAAAAACTAAGTTAACGAATTAATGGAGGTTAGGTTCTAATTCTGCCTAAACACTCCCTTCTAAATGTCCTGCATTTTTCAGAAACAGATTTCCGCCCCCCACCCGCAGAAATTATACCTAGTCTCTCACGTTTGTTTTCAGATGGGTTGAATAAAAGCTATTGTTTTGGAACAATTATGGTAAAAAAGTCACGAATTTTGTCAGCTCAGAGGTATATAAAAATAATCCAAACAATTTCTTCAAGCTCTGAACACTTACTTCAAACAAGCATGCAAATATTTTCTCTTGTGAAGCTGAGGAAACATGATTTGTGGGTGCATCACAGTGGAAAAACACTTCTGTTAGCATTAGGGGGAATGCATGCGTGGGCGTTCTACAAGGGACAATTCTCCGGAAAAAGCAATTTCCCTCTGACACGCTGTTTTTTTTTTTATTACTTTCCTTTACAAACACAACACTTACCCCTCCAGAGAAATAGCAGTGCATTTGCAACAGGCCTGTAAAATGCAAAAAAAACCCTGTTACAGCTTCTGACCCCCATGGCTTACACGTGGAGGGAGAATTTTATCATTCTGATTTTATAATTTGTCCACTTTTCCTAAATACCCATTTTCATTTTGAAGGCTTTTATGTCATATGATAGAGAACTATTGTTATCATCATTGTTACAGAAAAATAATTTAGGAAATATAAAAAGTATGTAAAAAAAATCCCACTAGGTGTGGATGACAAAGTTGTTCTTTATTTCAACATTCTTTCTCAGACTTTCTACTGTCAGTCAGAAATAATTTGTTAAATTCTGTCATTGACCCTAAAGCCAAAAAAAGGCAAGTGTTTTATTTGGCACTTCCTCTACCTAGAGCAAACCTCAGTTTAGAATGTGATGTTAAGTATAATTTAATTATAAACATTGTTTTATTTTCTGACTCTAACTCAGATTTCAAGATTTTTCTGTTTTTGTCTAGTTTTTTTTAAATTTGAAAGTCTCATACCATTAGTGATTTCTTATATTAAAAGAAAAACATCCAAAAATCCTCTGCTTGCTTAATCCAGACTACGGGTGCACCAGAATCATTAGCGCTTATCACCTGAAGTGACCAAACAAATTCAGATTTTTCTTTTTTACGTTAAAGTAACAGTTGAAGATTTAGAGAGAAGCTTGGGTAAAACAAATGTGTATGCAACAAAAGTAGAATGTTTTCTTCCTAAGGAACTTACAATTCATGAAAAATAGTTTAAATTCTCAGCCAGGAAGGTTCCTATGTTTGCTCACCTTGTTTGCTAGTTTTGTTGAAATAATTACATTGAGTTACTTCTTCAGAACTGTCCAGGTGCCGCTAATGCTTACACCACCCTTTGCAGGTGGACACCACTCTGTCTCAGTTTACCGACACGAATGTTTACCTATGGGACGTACATCACAGTAAGAGGCTTATTAAAGTGGACGGGGCGGTGACCAAGAAGAGGAAATCCTACTGCGTTGACTTCGCTGCCATCCGGCCCCAGATCGCCTTACTGCAGGACACGCACGTCACGCATTTTCACTTCTCCCTGGACTGGGCCCTCATCCTCCCCCTGGGCAACCAGTCGCAGGTGAACCGCACGGTCCTGCGCTTCTACCGCTGCGTGGTCAGCGAACTCGTCCGCGCCAACATCACGCCGGTGGTGGCCCTGTGGCAGCCCGCGGCCCCGCACCAGGGCCTGCCGCGCCCGCTGGCCAGGCAGGGCGCCTGGGAGAACCCGCGCACCGCGCTGGCGTTTGCAGACTACGCCCGGCTGTGCTTCGAAGAGCTCGGCCGCCACGTCCGGCTTTGGATCACGATGAAGGAGCCGCACACGCGGAACATGACCTACGGCGCCGGCCACAACCTCCTGAAGGCCCACGCCTTGGCCTGGCGCCTGTACGACGAGAAGTTCAGGCACGTCCAGCGAGGCGAGATATCCATAGCCCTGCAGGCCGACTGGATAGAGCCCGCCTGCCCTTTCTCCCAAAAGGACAAGGAAGTGGCGGAGAGAGTGTTGGAATTTGACATCGGCTGGCTGGCCGAGCCCATTTTCGGCTCCGGAGACTACCCGCGTGTGATGAGGGCCTGGCTGAACCAGAGAAACAATTTCCTTCTGCCTTATTTCACCGAAGACGAAAAAAAGCTAATCCGGGGCACCTTTGACTTTTTGGCTTTCAGCCATTACACCACCATCCTGGTGGACTGGGAAAAAGAAGACCCAGCGAAATACAATGATTACCTGGAAGTGCAAGAGATGACCGACATCACCTGGCTCAACTCTCCCGGCCAGGTGGCGGTAGTGCCCTGGGGGTTACGCAAAGTGCTGAACTGGCTGAAGTTCAAATACGGGGACCTCTCCATGTACATCATATCCAGCGGCATTGATGACAGTCTCCATGTGGAGCAAGACCAGCTGAGGATGTATTATATTCAGAATTACGTAAACGAAGCTCTTAAAGGTAAGGAGCCCCTGAATCAGCAATCTCTTGAAGGTTATGTCACCAGAGGGCGCGATACCTGATTAAACTCTGATTAAACTCTCCCACGTAAACACACACTGTCACCCTCAGAACCAAGTCCTATGCATTCCGTGCCACACTGAAACACCCTCAGAGAGATAGCTAGTATTTTTGCTGGTGATAAAGCAGTTTAGCTAGAAGTGGAAGACCGGAGCTCTCTAGCACCTACTCTGCATCTACAAAAGCATGCCTCTCTGGTCTTCCATCTCTGCTTCATGTACATAAAGATTTAACACAAGTGCATCACAGTAGGTTTAATTATGTAAAACCAGCTGTTGAATGGAGCTCAGCATTGGTCTCGATATTTGCCTATTTGTCTCTGAAAAAAGAAGCCTTTTTCTGATTAGATCTAATTGAGCCTGAAGTTTTATTAAATGGTATTGAAAATTTCCCAGATGCACGAAGGTTATGTAAAAGTGGTGTGTTGTGTGCCAACTATTTTAATGACTACTCCCCTGCCCTTTTGTTTTTCCAGCCTCCATACTGGATGGCATCAATGTTTGTGGATACTTTGTTTATTCGTTTAATGATCGCACAGCTCCGAAGTTTGGCCTCTATCGTTACGCCGCAAATCAGTTTGAGCCCAAACCGTCAGTGAAACATTACAGGACAATTATTGACAACAATGGTTTCCCGGGCCTCAAAACTCTGGGAAGATTTTGTCCAGAAGAATTCACCGTGTGTACCGAGTGTGGCTTTTTTCACACCCGGAAGTCTTTACTGGCTTTCATAGCTTTTCTATTGTTTGCTTTTATTATTTCTCTTTCTCTTATTTTTTACTACTCAAAGAAAGGCAGAAGAAGTTACAAATAGTTCTGAACATTGTCCTATTCATGTTTTGAAATAATTATGCACACACATCAGCCGTTAACCATTTGCACCTTTCAGTGTTGTAAAACTAAATTTCATACATCTGACTTCTAGAAAACTTTTTTTTGTGGCTTATGACAGAGGTTTTTGTTGTTGTTGTTGTTGTTATTAGAGGTGAGGTCTCTTTCTGTCACCCAGGCTGGAGTGCAGTGGTGTGATCACAGCTCACTGTAGCCCTGAACTCCTGGGCTCAAGTGATCCTCCTGCCTCAGCCCCCAGAGTAGCTGGGACTACAGGTGCAAGCCGCTATGCCAATTTTTTAATTCTTTGTACAAAGGAGGTCTCGCTATGTTTCCCAGGCTGATCTCAAACTCTTGGCCTCAAGGGATCCTTCTGCCTCGGCCTCCCAAAATGTTGCAATTACAGGCGTGAGCCTCTGTGCTTAGAATAACAGAGGTTTTGAAATGGCCATAGGTGATTGTAAAATACTGAATAATGTGAATAGTGCCTGAATTTGTTCTCTTTTTGGGTATTAAAAATCTGACAGGTACCATAATGTCTGTAACACATGCTGCAATGAAAGGATGAAAAGTGGTAACCATACCAATGCCATATTTGCCCAGAAATTTGAATGACAAGATTGGGAATAGTTTCATGTGCATCTGTTCCTAAATTTAATGTTTTTCTTGAAGTAGTAATTGCAAGCGTTAGAATAAAAAGTTAAGTCCCAAATAACCATCTTTCAACTCCCATGACACTGCCTAAGGGCTACACCTCTGTTGAATCAAGTTTCCCATGAAAAAGAAGATGGCAGAATATAGGAAAGATGACAGAGGGCCCTGGGCTGGAATGTTCCTTTTAAAAGCAGTGTTTCTATCCAATACCGCTAACGTTAATTTACATATCTGGTGAATGATATACTTAGCAAATTATGGAAATTTATACTTTGTATGACTTTTGAGGTTCTCTCTAAACCCTAGGTTCTTGAGGGCTTTGTCTCACTGGCATCCTGTTGAGGGCCTTGCGTGGGAGACTTTTGTTAAATGTTGGCGGAAAAATAAACATGAATCCTGAGATGCTGGACTCTTCAGGAAAGCATAGAGCAAGTGAAATGCAGCCTACTGAAGTGGCTGTAGGTGTTGGAAAAGAGGAGAAATTGCTTATTCTGAGCAATATTATGATTAATTTGATTATACACCCTTTTATTTTTGAGCAGACCTTGGAATGAATGAAATGACCTTTCCTGAGAGAATAGGGATGAAATAATAACTCGTTCAATGAAGAATGACAGCACTTTCATTCTTTCTTTAGATGGGCTGTAATTTCTTTGAATTGGTAGTTTTAACAACTACTAATAGATGCAAAAGCAATCAGGTCTGAATAACACTGGAAGCTTTGTTTTTGTGATCTCCGAGGTCCATTTTATGTTTCTGCTGCTACTTCTGTGGAAGTCGCTTTGAACTAGTTTTGCTTTGAACTTTTATACTGAATCATGCTACTGATTTTTAGAAAGGGCTAATTAGGTCTTATCCTTTAATGCCCCTTAAATAAGTCTTGCTGCTTTTCAGACAGGGAAGTCTCTCTATTACACTGGAGTTGCTTTATAGATAAGTCAATATTATATCAGGCAAGATAAACTAGTGTCATAACAGGCATAAGTAACCTCGTTGACACAGAGTCATAGTGTATCATAAAATGCTGTACTGTATCATATATCATCGTTAGAGATGGTATGATTTTTTCATGAAAGATAAGCTTTTGGTGATATTCTTTTTAAAATTGGACTTATTAAAATGGACACTAGAGAATCAATAGTTTATTTTATGTATATATTTTTTTCTCATTACAAGAGTAATATATGTTCATTGTAAAAAGTTTAAAAACACAGAAACTATATGTAAAGAAAGATTAAAAATTATCTATAATCTCATAACCCAGAAATAGCCATTATTAGCATTTCCTTTGTATTTTATTTTACAGAGTCAGATAATATCGTACATAATATATCTATTAATTTTTATTGTGCAACTTTCCTTTGTCATTAATCTTCAAAAGCATGATTTTTAATAGTTGTAGAGTATTCTACTATATGAATATATCACAACTCGTTTAACCATTCTTATTTGTTAGACTAGTTTCTTATTAATTACTGTTAAATAATGAATATTGTTTAAAAATAATTTTCTTGCTACAGTATTTACTTTCATTTCATTGAGTATAAGAGAAAAAGTAATTCTGCTCCTTGGAAAAGTATTATAATAAATCTGCCTGCAACTTTGCATTCTTTCATAGTGATATGAGTAATTGCTAGCTAATTTAAAAAAAAAAAAATTGAGCTGACTAAGCCATGCAAAATATGGTGGGAGCAGTGAAGAGATGGGTGTGACAGCAAGCAGTGTGAACTGCCAGGCTGGAAGGTGACGGGGACCAGGGAGAGGCCCCCGCGAGTCACCCTGGTAAGCTGAGAGAATTTCAGACCCTGAGACAGCAAAACAGAGGAAGAGCTGAAAGGAACAAAACAGAGTGCCAGAGTACCCAAGAGAAGTGACATCCTGAAACCACTCAACTACGTTATAATGAGAGCTTCATGCTAACTTTCAGTCCTGGTGGACGTTCGGAGGCGGTGGCTCACCAGATGAAGGAAAGAAGACAGGGGCCTCTCAGATCTGTCCTGGGAATGTGCCAGGCAGATGGGGAGGACCTGGAAATAGGGACCTTCTAGTCCAATGGGGTGGAGCACTCTCATTTATTAACCCACTTCTCAGAGTACTTGGTAAAACTAAAAAAAAAACCCAAAAACCAAAACCCACAAAAAACCAAATCCCCACATTTACCTAATAATACTAAATTATTTTCTTGGATTCAAATTTTACAAATGTTGGATTGGTAGAGTCCTGAAGATAATTTGACAGAAGACATTTCTGTATCAGTTTGCTGTACCATCTGCTCTTTTGAAACAATCTAATGACACAGACATCGAAATTTCTATTTATTTGTTATTTAGTCGGTAAATAATTAAAGGCTCATTAATTTTTATGTGATTCAAAAATCTTTGGTAGAATTTCTGATTTTAGTATAATCTTTCAGTATGTTTATGGTAAAACTAATGTTGAATGACCTTATTTGTCTTGCAGCAAGTATTTTCTACTGAAACATTGCTTCTCAGGAAATTGCTAGCATAGGCTGACCTTTTTTCTGTTTAAAATCTAAATTGATCGGTTTGTAAAATTTGGTTTCCTTTCAATATTTTAGCAGTTATTGTCTAATTATGGCCTTGAGCACATATGTTGCCTAAAGCATGTTAGCTTGTTTTGATCTCCAACTGCATGTGAGTCAAATTTTTGGCTAATTTATATCCAAGTTATTAGATGGCAAGCTTTTATGTTTCAAGGCCATGGCATTGCATTTAAGATAGGAAGGTTTATAACCGTTTTGTTTTTTCCTTTAAATTATGGCACCATGAGTCTTTGGTAAATAGCTCCGAGGCTTCAAGTACAACATTTCAATCGACAGGGGGCAGTAGTGGTAAGTAGAGAGGAGCAAAACAAAGATATAATTAGAGGAAGGTTGACGGGTCAGGTGGAAATATTCAATAACTAAAAGACAAGATGAAAATGAATCGGTCTGTATTTCATTAGAACCCCAGGGCTATGAGGAAGAGTGTGGTCAAGAACAGATCCAGCGGGTGCAAGAAGGTGGGGAGGATCACAGGCAGTTGAGCCAGAAATTGGGATGTCAGAACCCGAGAGCTTAGAGGTGAAGCATTTCCGGTTTGTGTCAGGAAGACGGTGTCGAAGGAGAGGTGATGCTGTGGGAGGTGGCGATGGGCAGGAGAGTGTCCATCTCGGGTGCTGGGAAGGGCACGTGCAAGGACGCTACACAGGATGGTTTCCGGGCTTGTGAGGGTGGGCATTGAAGTGCATCCAGAAAGCCAAACGTGCTCCGTTGAGAAAGGGGAGCAGGTGAATGGAAACGGCTGGGAAAGGATTATGCCACGTCCCAAGCCCGGGACCCCGGCCCTGAGCTTTTGGAAGGAGTGGGCTCTTACATAGTGGAGGCAGCCCCAGACCAGAGAATGATCTGCCATTTTCTAGTTCTACTTGCAAATTTGCTTTATAACCTGAAGCAAGTAGCTAACCCACTGGGCCTCGTTGTTCTTGTCTATAAAAAGAGGGAGTTAATCAAGACCAGTGAGTTTCAACCTTGGTTACACATTGGAATCACCTGGGAGCTTTTAAAAATTCCCAAACCTATTAAGTCAGCTGGGGAGAATCCTGCTCCCAGCTGAAATTCAGAATCAGCGCTGCAGTCAGCGCTCTCTGCAGCAACTTCGATGCATATCCAAATCACCTGGGGATCTTGGCCAAATGCTGATTCTGAGTCTGCAGGGCTGGGGTGGGCCCAAGATCTTCCATTTCTAACAACCTCCCTGGGATGCTGTTGTTCTGTGGACCACACGTCGAGTAGCAAGGGGCTAAGGGTCCCCTGTGTGGCTGACTGAGGGATAGTTTGTTCTAATGGGGGAAAAAGGAACAGAGAAGTAAGAACTACTAGTCTGTTTTTGTTGGAATGGTAGAAGGGGCCAGAATGCACAGGCAGCAAACAGGTGCCAATTTAAGGCTGTCACAATCAAAACCTTAAAACACAACGTTCTAACAATAAGCAAATTCTCACCTTTAAGTGTGTAATCATTTTTTGAAACAGAACTTTTAGGTCCAAACAACTATACATTTTAAAATTAAAAAAACAGACTTCTGAATCTAAATGACTATACATTTTAAAATTTAAAAATAATTTTAATATAAAAAATGAAAAAAGGACAAAATTATCTGCTTTTTCCCTTCTCTTTATTTTTAACATATTAGAAGAATAAGAGCTTATGCTGCAAACACGCTGTATGCTCAAACATCTTCTGGTGACCTATGTTCAACATGAGAGGATAAAAGCAGAATGAAAAATAGCAGATCCAGATTATAACTAAATAAAATTATGTGTCTATTTACTGATAGGCAAGATATAAATTATGAGACATAAAAGTTTTAAATGCACTGGAACATTTTTTCACCTAAAGAATATATTTGAAAATTTTACATGTTGAATGAAGACAAAATGAAGCTAATCTGGAAAGAGGTTTGGCTGGGTTGGGCAGCTTGAAGTCTGAAAAAAATAACGTATTTCTGGAACAAACTCTTCTGAGCCTGTCACAGACCTGTCCTTTCCCACCTGGAGAGGTCGTGAAACCGGGGTTTAATTTCCACTCCTTTTCTCTGTTTGGGGCACCCATGCACCCATATCCGAGGGTTACTGGGATACTTAAGTGTGTTAATGTCAAATGGGAAAGTATTTTGTAAATGTCAAAGCATTGTCCACATGTAAGTTACTATTATTATCTGGATTTCTCTCACTGAGTCCATTCCTGGGACCTCTAAAGAGACAGAGAAAAAGGAGGAAGAGTCAATAAAATGCTGTTGTGCTTATGAAGCAAAGTGTGGGGCTCTTGCCAACCCAACTGCGCTACAATTGCAGGATACAATCTCCTTTGCCTCGGTTGTCTCTGCAGCCCTGGCCGGTGAAGCCCCAGTCTACAGTGTGCCGGGTAGGGCCCCTCACTGTTCATCACTGCTCCCACGATGCCCACTGGATCTAGTTTTCTTTGGCATAAACCTAAAAGCCGGGACCGTATCTTCATCACCATTGTGATTTTGTTAAAGCAAAGTGGAAACAGTACATCTTTGATGCATATCAAGATGACTTGCACTGCTACTTTTCAAAGCCTGTACGAATATTGTGTTCACCAAGGAATTTATACTTTTATTCAAAATGCTTTGGACTATGAGCGACAAGTGAATTTCACTTCTGGATACAGATTACACAATGGCAATGTCATAATAAAACTGCTTTGCAAACAGTGTGAATTGTTCGGTACGCTCATGATGGATGCTGCTTGTTGGATGTCTATCCGGCCTGCAACCAGATGTGTCTGAAGGGAAATATTTATTGTCTTTCTCTTCTAATTAGCTCTTCTTTCTGTTTCTCAATCCCCCCCCCACCGCTTGGAGACATTCAGGCATGACATTCTGTGGATTCTTTTCATATGATATTTTTGTCCTCTTTGGACCTTTTGCTTAGGGGAACTTTTCCAATAATCCCTAACTGGTTTTCTCATTTGTGTTCTTCCTGCACATCATGCGTCACTTTGATTAGATCACGTCTTTCTTCAAACGCTTTTAACGAGTGTCCTTGCTTCCTGCCATCAGCTGGCATTTGCTCAAGCCTTCCTTCTCCTGTCCTCTGGCCTGGACATCTCAAACCGCGCTGAACATTAGAATCAGCACCTGCCACCTCCCATGGACACCGGTGTGATTGTTTAATCTCTTCTATTAGATTATAAAGTGCTCTAAGGCAGGGACCTCATTTGCCTTGTTATTTCCCAGGACACATTAATTACCTAATAAACATTTCTTGTATGAATAAATGCCTGATGAAAAGGGCATATAAATGTAGTACAGGTGATTCTTTAAAAGGAGTTAACCATTTTTCTGGTTACCTGGGGCTCAGTGAACTGTATTGTCTGGCATTTTGCCAATCAGACTTCTCTTTCGCAATATTCATGATGATAATTGGTGTTCATGGTGATTACCCTAGGGCTGTACAAAATCTTAAAATGCCTTCTCAGTCATTTAAAACAAGATCATATTAAGATGTTTGTTTCCCGTTAAAAGATTCATTATATATATCATCATAGATTATCAATTTTCAAAGAATTAAAATACAATAAAGAGCACAATAATATCGAACATTAATCTTTCTTTGATGATAAGTTCATTCAACAAATAATTAGCACACATTTAATATGTGCAAGTTAATAGAGTTATTAAGCAGGACAGCCTACTCTAGTCAATTGATATGTATTTGAAATGGCTTTTTCATCTATTGTGCTAGATAATGGTTTACTATAATTGGCATACAGTGTGATATTTAATCACTTTTCAATAGACATTGAGCAAAATGTGGCTATTTAAAATTGTGTTTTTTATAGAGCAATTGCTAAGAAGTTACCTGTGAGAAAAGTTCTATAAATCAGATCTGGTTCTCAGATATTTCTTCAAAGGTAGCTGAGGTCGGGTTGGCTGCCTCATCTATCGCTACCTTTGGTCTCTGCCTCCAGACTTCAAGTGACAGGAAGTGCATAGCTCTTCTCCCCACACTTGCTCGGTCTGGGACAGAGTCAAAACTAGGACTGCAGACTCTGGCTAGACACTACGCAGTGCTTCTCAGTCCCGGCTGCACTTGGGAACCACTCGGGGACTTTTAAAAACCACCGATGGCAGGCACTCCGATTTAATTGTTCTGAGATGTTGTGCTGCATCTCTTTCATGGCTCCAGTCTCACTGGATGGGCCTGCCAGCCTCTCCCGGGTGACCATGGCCCCCGGGGCCCAGTAACACGTCCTCCTTTACCCCGAAGCCCAAGGGAGGTGGCAGCTTCCTGCTGTTGCTCCTCTGAGTTTCCTCATCGTCCCCTGTTGACTTCTTGGCTTGTCCATCACCCACCCCTGTGACCAACTCCGTGCGTCACATTCCTTCTGCTTTGAAATCTCCAAACAGTTTCCCTTTCACTGTTCAACTTCTCCTCGAACCCTAACACATACGGCTTGCAGTGAAGACAACAAAAAGTGAAATAAGCATTGTATGGGGCAATTTGGGATAGCCAACGCTCGCCCGGGTGGGGAGGCAGGACAGGTGGAGATGGGCCTGGGAAGGGCACGCCTTTGGTGACCATTTCTAGAGGCTACACATTTAGTGGCAGAAACACCTGCAGATATTCTATAACACAAATCTCATGGGTGAATTTAATGAAATGTTACAACTTCATCATTTTTGATGATTTAATTTCCTTGTAATAGGTCACACTTATATTTTATAAAGTCTGTTAAGGAAGAAATTAATTTTTAACATGCCTATCTATTGGCATATAGGGTTGATTAATTAACCCTAATTAACATTTTAGTCCATACTAGCCAAGCCGATGGAACTTAAATGTGAATTGCTTTTTCAATTCTGAGTTCCTTTTTTACAGAACCTTGCTGTCGCTTATACTTCACATTCATGATCAAACATAAGGAAGGTTCGAAAAGCCTCATCCCTCTTAAAACAAAACAAAACACTTCAAAAAATGCCTGCTCTTTGTCTTGTGTGGTAAGAGGAGGTGTTCTGTTCTAGATTTCTTAACTGCGCTGTCTCACTGGAGCTCTGCTGACAGCTGCCGTGTAAACAAGAGGAAGCAATCCCAGTAATCAAATGAAAGCCACATGTATTTGTTTGTGACATACAAGGACACTCAGGGCCTTCTTTCAAGTAAACACAGGGTAGCTCATATGCAGACACAGAGCCTTTTCTTCACACACACACACACACACACACACACACACACACACACACACACCCTTAGCTGATCCTGCAGCCTTCATCCAACTGTACTTTTTTAGTGGCCTTGCTGAATTGGATTCTCATGTCTGCTGTTTCACAGACCCCTACAGCGAGCAGTAGTGAACATCCTCTCCATTTTACAGAAAAGAATTATGTTAGTCAAACATAGCATTTTTGTCTTAGGAAAACCACTGCTAAAAGCTAAG
>CAUYSK010083890.1:0-43162 GCA_963575035.1 Avahi laniger | reverse complement strand
TGATACGGCGCAGTCCCTTCCTACTCCCCCATCCCCACTGTTCCTTTGCCTTTCTCATCCTTCACGTCTGGAATATAGATGTGAGGCCTGGAGGAAATGCAGCCATTTCGCAACTATGGGGATCAATGCCTCATGCTGAGGGTGGTGGGACAGAAAGAAGAAAGTCTGGGTTTTAGGTGGCTTCATTGACCACCCCTGGCCTGTCAACCTCTAGACTTCCTGTTGTACAAGACAAATAAAATCTTTACTTTTTAAGCTGCTAACTTAGAATTTTCTGTTATTTGCAGCCGAAAGCATTCTTTCTGAAAAATGGAGGTGAAATTCATATAACATAAAATTAACCACCTTAACGTGAATAATTAAGTGACATTAACTAGGTTCACAATGTTGTACGACCACCTCTATCTAATTCTAAAACATTTTAACCCTCAAACCAAAATAATTCTTAACACAAGTGTTGTTAAGATTGTCCAATATTGTCTTATCAAGTCCTCCCAACGATCCTAATAAAGTGGGTATTAGTACTGGACATTTTTCTGCTCAGTGTGCACTCTCCCTTGGGCAGGTAACAGACATGATTTCCCTCTGCAGAGCTCTCTCTTCCCAACAGTCCGTCCATGCAGCGTTGATTCCGCCCACAGCTCCGTCATGAGCATATGGACGGCCAGAGCATCGCTGAATCAGGGGGGTGGTTTAGGGATGGGCACATGACACAGCTTGGGCCAAAGTTCGAATGGCTGGGGAGGGGGTTTCTATTTTTCTTTAGGAAATGGGGAAGCCAGGAGCAGCTGGCCACCGTATGGAGCTGGTCAGCCTGAGAGCACAGCTGGTACGAGGGAGAGCCGAGCCAGGAAACAGAGATGTCAGGTCCTGGCGAGGTTCCTGAGCTCCCAAATCTGGCTGTGCTAGAAACCAGTCTATCTTCTACATTTTCAAGTATTTGAGTCAACTAATTTTCTTTTTCTTTCTAAAGTCAGTTTGAATTGGATTTTCCGTAATTTATGATCAAAAGAGTATTGCCACTTGCAGAAGTAGTAGCAGCAGCAGTAGCAGCAATATTGCCGCTGTTTTGCAGATGTGAGACGTGGGTTCCAGGAGTGTATGATTTGCCCAAGACCGTGCAGCTTTGAACTCAGGCCAGCATCACCCCAAGGCTGGTCAGCATCACTGCTGAGAAATCCCTTTCCCGCTTCTGTTCCCTGCAGGCTGTGTCCAAAGACAGGGAGTCAGACTCCCGCATGTTGCTGGTGAATGAGGATGTGCAGTTCTCCGAGGTTCCATGCTGGAAACACTTGTTGGACTTAGGCAAGAAGAAAAGAAACATTTCCTTGAATACATTAATTTTTGGACTTGATATTTATAATTAGCTAGTTTGGAGTTTAGTTACAGTAACCTCTGTGGGTTATTTATTTGATCACACATGACTCTGATGCAAAACGGCTTTGATTTGGTTTCCCGGCGACCCACATGAACTGCATCATTAGGCAGTTGGTAGAGGTCTGACTAATTACAAGAAATAAAAAGGAGAGTCTAAACACTCCTCCACTCCTCAGATATTCTTTGCAAAACATGCTTGCTGGGCCCTGGACTAGTTCGTGAAAATGTGTCACTAACAAAGTATGGAAGAGGCAGAAGAGCCTAATGGAAACAGTTTTATTGAGTGCCTCTGTGACAAAAATATCTTCAAAGGGAGTTCTATCAATTTTATTAAGCTACATTGTGCACTTTTACATGACAAGCATATCAAGCACAATAGCATTTGAATTAGCAATCAAGTTTTAATAGTATTTGACACTTCCCCACCTTGTACTGGCAGAAGCTGTCTCTCCTCGGAGAGACGCCATGTGAGGAATAGTCAGCTCCAACGGGGAGATGGGTGGCGTCCGAAAGTTCATTTGCGAACTGGCTGGTGGTTTCTCAGAACACATTCTCCTGTGGTAAGAACGGTATGTAGCGTCCAGTGCTGACACAGAAAAGCCAATTCGACCCATTTTTACTAATTAAGGGGCTTTGGTTGCAAATAATAGAAACTAAGCCTGGTTCATTTAAGCCAAAGAGAATGCGCTGGAAGGATATTGGGAACTGTGAATTGCTGGGAAGGCTGAGAGTCTAAACGTTCCAAGAGGTAGCCCCGGAGTGCCAAGAAGCAACACCCTTAGGAACGGTCACCATCTTAATTTCTGGTGTCATGACGACCACCCAAACCCTGCCCCTCTAGTCAGTCCCCACCTTGGTGAATGGCACCTCCATTTACCCAGTCCCTCAGGGCGACATGTTGGAATAGTCCCTGACTCTTCTGTTTCCCTCGCAATCCACACTGAGTCCTTCAGTAAATTTAGTCACCTCTACCTTCTAAATATACCCAGAGTCTGACCACTTTCCATAACCCCCACGGTTATAACTCTGGTTCTGGGCAGCATCATTTTTTTAACTAAAATATTACCATCACCTCCTCACTGGTCTTCCTTTCTCCTCCTTCCCCCAGTCAGTCTATACTTTATCCATCAGCCAAAGGGATTGTGTTAAAACCTGAGCCAGATGACGTCACTTCCTGCATGGGTTTCTCATCTTAGCGAAAGACCCGAAAGACTTGATCTGGCTCCTGCCACCTCTCCAGCTTTGTCATCAACCGTCCTTCCCTCTGCCTTCAGCTCCAGCCACACTGACTTCCTCCCTGATGTTCTTCTAATACACTAAGTGCACTACTGCCTCAGGGCCTTCGCACTTGCTCTGCCTCCTGCCTGGAACACTCTTGTCAGAGCTTCTTCGCTCAAATATAATTTCCTTAGAAAAGCTTCTCAGACCATTCTCTAAAACAGAAGTCCCCTTTCCCCATGGCTGTTGGATCTATTCCCTTTATCCTACTTAATTTTTCTTCATATCACCCATCACCATCTGATGTTAAAAAGACAAAAGATGTTTATTGTTTGCCTCCCTCTCCTAGGATATTAGTTCCTTGAATTTCTCTGTTTTCTCCAATTCCATGTCTTCACACTGGTGTACATTAGGTGCTCAATAAATATACTTTTTGAATGAATGAATGCATGGTTGAATATGGGACTAGCCCACTGGAATGAATGAACTTCAATAACTGTTCATTTCAACTTTCAAAATTCAGGGAGGGGCTTCTGATTGACATGGAGTAACCAAGAGGCCCATATCTTGGCTAAAGAACAAGTACAACTCCCACAAGCTTATATCCAAAGGAAAGAAACACTCCCCAAAAGGGAACTGTGCTATGTTTAACAGATGGTGAGGAATTCTTGGTTCATAGGGGAGGGAGCTATCCCCACCAATGCTTGAACGAGTGTGTGGGAATTTAGTAACTTTCTGTCTCAGGGATATTTTATGCTTCTAGTAACAAAAACCCAACTAATAGTAGCTTAGACATACAAGGGCTTATCTTTTATGTGTATCAGTTGGTGAAGGTACTTTCTGGTACTGGCTCAGTGGCTTAACAATATTAGCATTTGAGCTGGTATTAATATTTCTGTGCTCCTGTGGGCTCTTCCCCCAGGGTCAAAATATGGCAGTCATGTGGCCAAGTTCCTATCTTCATGCATTCTTCAAAGGAAGGAAGGGACTGGGGACAAATGGCAGAGTGTTTTCCTCAAGTGCATCTCTCTCTAATCACAGAAAGAAATACTTTCCTAGGGGCCATCTGAGACTTCCCGGAATTTCTCCTTGGCAAAACTGGAAGGCTGGACAATGCCCATTCTGCCTTTTAAGACTCCATGGTGAGAGTTGGGCAGGGGAAAGGCGTGTTGGGAATGCTTCTGGGTCTTCAATCAATGGAGTCTGCCCAAGATCAGACAGCTAGAGGGTGGAGGAATTAATATTTGGTCTGCGTTTTGTCTGATGCCAAAGTCCATCTTTTAGGCCCTATGTTTCATTGCTTTTGGGAGGAAAGCTTTGCTTTCACTCTTGTTTTGTTTTTAAAAATGATGCTTTCTAGGTAGCTAGGCACGAAAGACTACATATTACAGATTTTCATTTGTACGGGATGTCCAGAATAGGCAAATGTATAGACAGAAAGTAGATTAGTGGTTGCCAGGGGTCGGGCGGTTTCAGGGAATGGGGAGTGACCGCTAATGGATGTGGAGTTTCTTTGGGGAGTGATAAAAATGTTCTGAAATTAGATAATGGTGATGGCTGCACAACTGCGAATATACTAAAAATCACTGGATTATATGCTTTGAAATGGTGAATTTTATGGTATGCAAATTATAATGCAGATTGAAAAAAAGTAAATGCTAAAAATACACTGCAATTTTTGTAACCCCTTACATTTAAGAATATGCCAGGAACTTCAAAAAGACTCGAAGTGTCCCAGGCCTCTCCTGGCTTCTAAGAGGACTTGGGCACATTCACCCCAATGCACTTCCCAGGTTCCAACCCATCCCATTAACTTCCACAGACCAGCACTCGTTTTCTCTTATTCCTTTTAGGTTTCCTTTCTAGGTAATTCCCCATACATACTCACATATGAAAAATGCTTAATTTCCCTCACACTCTTGTGACCTCATTAAATTGCAGACTCCACAAGACGGTGCTTGACATAATCGCTAATATTGTTCCTGTGTAGTAGTTGCTCATGTTGCTAAGTGGAGGGCCCAATTATGAAATATTTGAGAAGGACTTGAAAAAGCTCATGGCAGTATTCGGCTAGTTGCTTTAGGATGGGGATTCTCAACCCTGGCTGCACTTTGGGATCTGGGCAGCTTTCCTGATGCTGGTGCCGGGTTCCTACGCAGATACTCTGATTCCGCTGGCCTGGGAGGCACTTGAGCTTCCTAGGTGATTCTAATATGTAGCAAGGGCTGGAAGAGTGGCTTTCAACCTGGGGCAATTCCCTCCCTCCCCACCACATCCCCCACTCTCAGGGGGCATTTGGCAATGTCTGGAGATGTTTTTGTAGTTACAACTAATGTGTGTGCATCTGGTGTGCAGAGGCTGGGGATACTGTTCAATATCCCCAAAGCATAAGGCAGCCCCCAGAACAAAAGTTGCTTGGCTCAAACTGTCAGTAGTTCCGAGACAGAGGAAGCCTGGGTTCAGGGAATCAAAGAGAAGGCCAGCCACCTGCATCATCAGGCCGTGACTTGAGGGCAGGTGGGGCAGGGTGGAGGTAGAAACACGTGATGTAGCCCAGGTAGCCAGACGGCTAATCACTGGGAATCACAGCTATGGTTCAAAATGGCATTGGTGATCATCAGAGAAATGCTAGTCCAAACCACAGTGAGATACTGCCTTGGAGCTGTTAGGATGACCATTATAAAAAAACCAAAAAATAACAAGTGTTGGCGAGGCGGCAGCGAAATTGGAACCCTCACCCGCACCTGCTATAGATGGGAATAGAAAATGGTGCAGCCTCTATGGAAAACAGTGTGGCGGTTCCTCAAAATATTAAAACTGTTTCTTGAAGAAATATTTGCACTCCCGTATTCATTGCAGCATTATTCACAATAGCCAAGACATGGAAACAACCTAAATGTCCACTGACAGATGAACGGACAAAGAAAATGTGGTGTATACATACGACAGAATATTAATCTGCCTTAAGAAAAGAAGGAAATCTTGTCATATACAACATGGATGAGCCTTGGGGACATGGCGAAGTGAAACGGGCCAGACACACAATGACAAATGTTGCGTCATCCCACTTATAAGAAGCAGCTAAAATAGTCACACTCATAGAAGCAGAGAGCAGAATGTTGGGGGCCAGAGGCTGGGGTGGGGAGGGGGAAATGGGGAGCTGCTTTCAACAGGTATAAAGTTTCAGTTGAGAAGGATGACAAAGTTCAAGAGGTCTGCTGTACAGCATTGCGCTTAGAGTTAACGATGCTGTACTATACCCTTAAAAATGTGATAAGAGTGTAGTTCTCATGTTATGTGTTCTTTCTTATGACCACCACAACAAAAGACGTTGCGTTTGGTACCCTCACCACTTCCACGGATCCAAGTCTCCTTTGCTGATAAGCTCATCCGAAAGCAAGACAGAAGATAGGTGGTTAAAATTCTTGTAATTTTTACAGATATTCTACAGCTAAAATCCATCAGCTGTCAACTATGATGAGCAAATGCCTATTCATGTTCAAAATGAAGAACTTTTGACAATTACCACGCATCTTTATCCCTTCAGCAAGCTTTCAGAATTATTGATTTTGTTAGAGCAAAACTTGGGCCAAAATATCACACCCCAGAAAAGAGCGCACCGTTCTGCGTGACAAGGAGGGACAGTAGATGAGACCAAACGTGCATAGACCCTGGAGAAAACTCTTTGTGGGCTGGAGGGGACACCTGAATTGCATGCAGATCGTGTGCAAGCCACCAAAGCAAGAAGCAGCTTTTGCACCTTGCGACAAATGTTGCCTTGGTGGATTTTTGTTTGTTTGTTTAAAACCAATCACTTGATGTGTTCTCATAAGCTATGCAAGAGATAGCTATCATGGATAATGAAAACAAAATGACAGGCAGATAAATTTAGTTGCTGTTGAAGAAATCTTGTAAGTTATTCTCAATAGTATAAAGATAAGGAAATTGCATAATTGAAAGAGCTGAAAACAGCATTAGCACAAGACATGTATGGAAGAGAGCAAGGAAATCAATTGTGAGATGCGGGAAGAAAGTTCAGATAAGGCCAAGTTCACTTTGTCGAGTGAAACTGTCCACTCTGGAAGCCAGAGGGTCTAGCCCAGTGGTTCTCAACCTTGGTCACACAACAGAATCCCTCGGGGAGCTTTAACGGCTCCTAGGGTCCAGGGTATATATACTGTAGACAGATACAGTCTGAGCTTCTGGGGTAGGATCAGGTAGTATATGTTCCCAAGCTCCCCAGGGTCCCATGGGCGGGTGAGTTTGAGACCCGGTGTAGCACAGGCATGGCATCTTGTCTTGGCCCCCATCATGCTCTGCTCTTGCACCTGGAGGGACACAGAGATACTTCCTTTGGAAAGTCCTTGTGGCAAAAGCATTGGAGACAGTGTTGTGATCCCAATGGCAGTGAAGTCCAGTAGCAGCAGTGGCCATGGAGCTTGTGGGAGCTGGTGTCCTAACGAGAATGCCTTCCACATTATAGAAAACTATTCATAAACTGGGATGGGCTATAAATCAGGCAGGGTATGTTCAATTGCTGGTGACAAAAACCCAACACACACTGACTTAAGCAAAAAAGACCTTTATTGACTCAGAAAATTGGTATGTCTGGGAGTGACAACCAGCCTGGGTCACTGCTGGATCCAGGGCTGAGATGATGATGTGAGACTTGGTCTGACTTCTCTCCTTCCTTCTCTCTCTCTGCATTGGTTTCATTCTCGGATGGATTTTGTCCACCTGACAGCAAGATTGCTCTTCAGTAGTTTCAGCAACAGTCCCGGGAGAGGACTCATCAGTCAGGCGGAAATAACATGCCCATCTACGAACCAGTCATCATGGCCCCAGGAGACTTGGACTCTATTGAGAGGTCAGGCTTGAGCCGAGTGCCCACCTGGGGAGACTGAGGGTGGGGTCAGTCCCTGTCAAACCACATGGGCCTAGATCATGGACGAGCCAGTAAATATTTAACAACTGATTCTGGGAGTGGGGGTAGGAAATATATTAGCATTTGCCAATTTCCTTGCGCAAATACTTCCACAATGGCTGATTTCAAACTATCAACATAATGTCAGATGGCTTAGATGTTTCCTGAAAATTTAACGGTGGGTTTTCACGAATTGGTAAAAGTTGGCTCCAGCTCACTCTCAAGACTGAGACCAAGGGAGAGGTGGTTTCCTCAAAGGAAATCATCTTCCTAGCACCAGCACCAGAATTATGGGGGACAGATGTGGGGCAGGAAAAATCAACAAATGCTTCCTGCAGAACATGAAGAAGCTTCAATTTATTTCCCTAGATACCTATTGAGTGTTTGTTCCCACAACAGTGCTAGGAAGCATGTCCTAGAAGAGAATCTATTGATCCTTCACCAAATATTTATTATCTACCAAGGACAGATCCTGTCTCAATTTTGGAACACAGGAATGAACTCATCCTTTAGTGTAGGAAGCTGACACGTCCTAAGAGTTTATAGAACGTAGGGTAGGTGCCATCATAGAGGACAGGTGGCATAAAGCCGGAAGTAGACAACATCAATGGAAAAGGGAGAACTGCTAGGGAATGTTACACAAAGCTGGGCTTATTTGTGCTGGATCTAGAAGAGTGAGTGGGAATTTGTCGGACTGTTGGGAATAGGTGGGGCACGTCAGGCTGTGTCTTTGCAAGGTCATGGGGGCGTGAAACAGCTCTCCGTGGTTTCAGATGGATGTAAGTGGGAGGTGGTCTGGGGCTGGATCTTGCATGATGTGTTAGGGGCGTTGGATTTTTTCCTTCTGCATTGAGAGAGCAGTTAAAGTGTTGCAAGCGGGGAAAAGGATCATTATCACGTTGGCACTTTAGAACGATCTCTAGAGCAGTTGTGTGGGGGATTGATTCTAGAGAATCCACGTGAGAGAAGGTGGCAGGAGGAGGAGGTGGGAAGGAATCAAGGTGGTGGCCAATTGGTGCAGGAGAGGGGAATCCAAGAGAGCTCTGGCTGTTCTGATCCAAGAGTGGCTTGAGCCCTTTGGGAAGGACAGGCTATGCGTTGGAGAGAAACTTAAAACCTGTTATACGCTGCAAAGCAGCAAGACCTTAGATTAATGTCATAAACCAAAACAATTGGTGGTCAGCAAGGAGGGCCATCAATAATATTTGACACAACTCAAGAAAATTTATGAATGAAGCAGGGCGGGGGATACATTTGAACTACTAGAGTATGCATTTGCCAGAGGGGACCAAAGACTCCAGTGCAGATGATGTGCCCAGACTCCGTCTTCTGGGTCCAGAGTTCAAATCTCCCCATCCCACCCTTTGTCTCTTTCTCTGTGTTGGCTTCGCTCTCAGGTAGGCATGGACCCTGTTTCTCTAGAAAAAAAGAAAAAAAAGTCCCCCTTTTTCTGGAGAAAGAGAATCTAAGAGTTTCAATTTTTGAGATGTTGCACATTTGAAAGTATATTTATACTATATTTCACAATTGAACAATAATTTAAGTAGCTACAGAATTCTTGGTTGGAAAGAAATACTCTTGTGTTAAATATTCTGAAGAAATGTATTTCTTGTCTTCCAGTTTCCAGCATAGCTGTTGTGATGTGTGATGATGTCGTATACCTTTTACAAAATTTCTCTCTCTGGAAAGTTTTAAGATTTAAAATTTAAGGATGATAGGAATTGACATGAGACTTTTCTTACTTCCTGAGCTAGGTTAGTCAATAGGTTTTTGAAGCTTGTTTTCTGCAAATTTTCTGGAATAACTTCTGTGTTAGTTTTCTTTTTAAATATTTTATTTTTGTTGTTTTCTGAAATTGTTATTTGGATGATGTGTCTTTAATTTTTCTTTTTAATGTTTTATTTTCTATTATTCCCCTCTTTTTCCTTTGTTCTACTTTCTGGAGGAGTTCTCGCCATCACCTTTCAAACTATCTTTTGAATTTGCAATGACTTCTCAAAAGCTACTTATTGTTCACATAATGTTCCTTTTTTATGGGTTTGATTCATGAATGTTCTCTCTGAAGATATTTCAGTTTTTGTGATAATTTTTTCCCTTCCCACAGGGTCTTTGTTTTCTCGGAGTTGCTTTTCCCGATTTGTTTTCATCTCTGAATGTTAGAGGTTTTGATCAAACATACGGTGGTGCTTGGAGGCCCATTTGTATCTGGATGCGAGGCACCAAAACACGGACTCAACACTTTATGTCCGGGATTGATCTTGTTGACTGGTGGCCATTCCTGGGTGACGAATGGCCTGTTTCTTTGAGGGACCCCAATATTTTAGTATCTGTAGATTTTTTTTTCTCTTGGGAAGACCATTTTTTTTTCAGACAGGAAACAGTGGATCTCCCACTTGGGAGGGAGGTCGGCAGAAACCAGATAGCCAGGACAGGGAGCTGAGCAGAGCAAGGAGGCTGGAGGTGTCTTTGTCAGTGTGCAGACTCTCATAGTACCTGCTTGTATCAAAAAGGGCTCATTCTCACTCTGCCTGTGCCTGGTGTCCTCCAGTCCAGCCTTAAATTCAAGTCCAAAGTCTCCTTTCTGTAGGAGGAAGATGGGGAGGAGCTCCTTGGAATCTCTGATTTCACTCGATTCTGTATCCTTACTTCGAAAGGAACTGGGCCTCCTGGTGTCGAAGCTCTCAGGGTCCCCGAGCTTGAACTGGCTTCACGTTAACTTCCCACCACCCAGTCCTCAGCAGATGGGAAAGTGCTAAAGCCTCACTCACTCACCACCATTCATCCGCTTTCCGTCTTCCAAAATTTGGCTGACATTTCTCTCCTGTCATCGTCTGCTCTCCCACTGTCTTTTCCCTGTGCATTTACACCTTTTAATTCCTTTACTGTCACTTTAGTGGGGTTTTGAGAAGGAGAAAAGATGAACGGGTCAATTTAAGCCACCCTTTTTAACCGGAAGTCCTTTAATAACCTTCCCATTCATTTTTAATGTGTCCATCCGTTCCATCTCTCTCTTCACTGCTGATCCACACTGCTTGGACACCTTGATTGAGCTGTCCTTGATGACTCTTCAAGTCTTTTCCTGTTGAGCATTTCGCAAGGTCGGAATTCACCAGCGCTAAAGTCAACCCCCCAAGCATGCAGTAACACTGGCTTTAGAAGAGCGAACCCCATGAACTGCTACCTGCTGTTCCCTTATTCTGGCTCTTTCTTTTCTAGTGGGAGATGGGAGAAGTGGGAAATGGGGTGAGAGAGGAGGGACTGTGTAGATCTTTGACAGATTCTATGGTGTTAAAAATCGCAAATGGAAGCTGCAACTTGGCTTTGCATTTTGCAGTTTTATTATATTTTGAAAGGCTTTTAGGTTTTTTTTTATTAAGCTTTTTGAAAAATCTCTTTCTAAAAATTCCAGCAGGGCAGAGGATCAACGTAAACTGCCCTGGTCTCTCTCTCCTTTAATTCTGTGCCTCTTATGAGTTTGGTATCTTTCCATATCTTTTTAATTATGCTCGTTCTCACACATGATTATCCATTTATTCAACAAATGGCTTTTGAGTGCCTGTAATGTGCCAGGCACCGATGCAGGATCTGGCAGTATCTTGGTGAACGAGACAGGCCAAATCCCTTCCCTCATGGAGATTTACAGTCTAGTGACTGTATAAAGCTTTATACATTCAACACAGGCACACCCCACACCCACAGTACACTCGCACACACACACATGATTGCCGGTCATATTATACGTGGCGATCTGCAAGATTTTTTTTTCACTTACCATCTAGTTTATCTTTCAATGTTAGTACAGATGTCCTTTATTTTAATGCTTATGATATTTCGCTATACGAATCCATAATTTATCTACTCTCCTAATAATGGTCATTTATAGTTTCCAATATTCTAGTATTACAAACAACGAATCAAGCATGATTTGTTCAAATATTCCTCTATTGATAGACCTTGAAGTATTTCTAGTTTTTTATTTTTTTATTGTGCAAACAACTTTGCAAAATCAATTTTGTACATTTAGCTTTATACTTACATGCAAGAATATTTATAGTGTGTATATTCCTATAAGTAGAATATTGGGGTCAAAAGGGCTGACATTATACATTTTGAAAGCTATTGCCAAATTGCCCTCAAAAAAAGTATGAACCCATTTATATTCCCACCCAAATATGAAGAAGTGTGCCTGGTTCTGAAAAAGGCATTTTAGACATGTGCTGTGATTTTTTTTTCATTTTGCCATGTTGCATTTCTCACCATTTCCTTAGTTAATTAAAATTTGTCTGGTGAAAGGCTGTACGCTTCCATACACTGCCTGATTTATACCACCTGAGATTTCTCATCATACTCTATGGTACTTACTCTCTCAAAGCAATGTAGACATCAAAAACTTACCATTTTCCCCCCTCCAGATCTTGAATAAACAAGCAGAAAATCTTGGTTCCCGACCTATCTTTGAGGCAGTCATTTATTGAAAAAAATTTTAATAAAATCCCCAAACTAAACAACTATATATCATCCTAAATCACTTTTTATCCATCACAAAATGTTATTCTTCAGTCCATATTTAGAAAAGCAAAGCAAATTTTATAGATAAGGTCATCTCTGTTAAATAGGTCAATAAGCCTTTTCAAAGAATTCCATGCAGGTGGAAGCATGATTTGATTATAAATGAATGTGCATCACTAGACATGAAAACCAGAGATGTCCAAGTCTGGTAACTGAGATGGACAGTGTCAGACATCATGATATTAATGATGATCATTCACCGTTACTTCCAGAAGTTATCACCAATCAACTACCTTCATTTTGGATAAGATATTTCCCGTAGGGTTACTCGTATTGGATCCTTCCTCCTTTAATCTGTTTCTCTGTGAACACATGCAAATTGTGCTTGACTTAACCAAGCAGCTCTACTTTAATTTGTTGCCATGATGTGATGTGTAACCAAAATGGATTTTTAGGCTCATCGAATGTCTATGCTATGTGGTTCAAAAGCAGAGTGACCTTTACAACTTGCATTGTGCGTTGCAAATCTAAAATTTGAGACCAAGATTGGAAATTCTCACACTATTTTCCTTTCATTACAGGAGAAAACAGAATTCAGCTGGACACATGCACTAAAATTAGATTCTTAAATAAACAGTCCTGATTTTAATAATTCATGCAAAGATGCAGGGAAAAAATGAGGAAAATAATTGAGCAATGGCAGGCAAATACCATGTCGTTTTGTACTGCCTCAAACGAATCATCTGTACTGTATATCTCTGATATACAAGTTTATTAATGAAACAAAAAGGCATCTCCTATGGATAAATAATACATCATGTGGGTTTCACACATTCTATATATAATAGAGATCAGTGACACCTATCAATTCATTTTAAATCAGGCCATGTGTATTTTGCTCAGTTTGCAGTTTGTCAATCTCTTCTTTCTACTTAATAGATGTCGTGGTTTGTTATGCTTAAAAAAAAATACAATGTAGCGAGGAACCAGGTGAAATATAAAAGAAATTACAAAAAATCAGCAAGACTAACTCTGCCCCCATAAAGGCAGCCTAAACAGTGATATATTTGTGCATTTATCATGACTAACATGGGCTCATTTTAGAGATTTAGTGGGAGAATTCATCAGTGCCATTAAGGAATGAAGACATTTAAAAAACTTCCTTTTTTTTTTGAAAATTCTACAAAGCTATTAGGAGAGTTATGACTGTGGATGAAGAAAAATTAGTATTGTCTACAAGAGGGAGTGTCGGGGAAAGACAGGAAGCCAGGGGTCAGAGATGGGGGCAGGAGAGAAAGGTATAAACCAAACCGAAAAGCTGGATTGAATAGAGGTTTCTGAAAAATCAAGAAATAATTAGTAGTATAACATAAATAGACGTCATTAGCTGTAGTAATGTCTATGACAAATAAATAACAGTTGAAAACAATAAAACTCCCGGTAATGTACTCTGTTGTAATATTGATGGCAGCGTGTGGGTAGCATCTGACAGCTGTTAAACAGATGTGGCAATTAGCAAACCTTATGGTCATGCTGGTAAGATTATTATGCAACACGTTCTCCAGCAAAATTAGACGACTTTCTTCTTTGTGTGGCTTTATCCACGTGGAGAATTAGTCTAATGCTCCATTTAAGCAATATCGTTAGCTGATACCGCCTGAGCCACATATGTGTGTGCACGCGCATATATATACATATATAGTTTTTGATGTCTTCTGAAAGATTTAGAGAAATTCAGAATTTAAACAAGAACAATATCAATTCAGCTGTGTAGCAGATACTTCAATTATAATCGCTAATGGACAAATTGAGAGATAAAAAGACTTTTCTATCATGTTGAAATTCAATGAACAGTTTTCAATTAGGCTTAGGATATAAAAGGAAAAAAAGAAAGCGACTTTTCCTTGATGTTAACATTGCCGAGAAAGATGAGAGGAACTTTGCTTTTTCATTATACTGAAGAGATGCATATAAGGCTGCATATTTAAATTATAAATCAGGTCGCTCTCTGCCAACTGAAAGCAATATCAATTAGAACTTAGGTGGATTAGGCTTTAAAATGCCTTATATTTAATGACAAAAGTATGACTGTTAATCTCCACAGCCATCAAAGGGATAATTTAAGGCAGCAAGAAATCAGAGAATGATGTCACAAAAATAGGCCCTTGCAGCTTTTTGGATAGTATTATCGTAATTAATGTACTTCGAATGACTTTTTTGTGGGTTATGAGCTTTCACAAAAGCATTTATTGCGGGCATAAAATATAAAACTCTAAAGAGTGGGTTTGACTAAGGTTGACTGGAGGGTCCTTAGCCTTTCTGCTACAGTAATTCCTGTAAAATAATAGTTTCATTTACAGGCGTAATTTATAATGTTGAATTTATGCCAGTTCATCTGATATAAATCATGGTAATAGCATGATCTATTGTATGTCACTTGAGTGAATGCAAATTAAATATCGTTAAATTAAAGAAAAACTGTTAAGATAACATTAGGTTGTAACCAGAGCCGCTGGAATAAAGGAAATGTGGGGTTAAGGATGAAATTTCACTGCTGTAGGTCTCGAGCTGATACTGAAAGGTGTTGCCAAAAGTAAATGTGCATACACAGATAAATAAATAAAAAATGGTAACATGAGATTGCAGACACAGTCGAACATCCACCCCAGGGCGTTCTTTCATTCTGATTTCTAACAGCAACTCTAAAAATTAAATAGCTGTTTTTCAGTTGGGTTTTGCTTCCTGTAATTCTTTAATGATTTTATTTGATAATTGGAAATGAAGTTTCTTTCTTAATTACTTGGTGATTTTTTTTTTTCTTTTGACTCATAGGCTCCCCGCCCCTCCCCCCCCCCAACCAGGGGCACTTTCAACACAGCTATTGTTTATTTAGTTCTCCAAACCCCAGTATCTCCCTGTGAACAGGCCTGGAGAGCACACTTGCTTAGTTGGTCAGACAGTTACCGTTGATTCTTTTCATTGCTTCTGCAGTGCTATGTTGTGAAACTGAATCAGCAGAGCCAACTACACCTTCGATTCTTGAACGTGGTTCTAGCAAGCTTGAGTCATTAATAAACAGGAGTCATTAAAATGCATCTCTCAGGCAAATCCACTTCTTCCCACAAGTGAAAATTCTCTTTATTCCATTTCAGACGTTGATTTCAACTCGTCCTCAAAGCCAACCAGAGCCATCGCCCAAAGATAAATCCAGAGGGTAGGGCAGCTAAGAGCAAACAGGGGCTACAGGCAATATTCTTTCCCTTTTACATAGGAAAAAATATACATTACAAATCATATCATCAATGCATCACACTGGCTAAGGAATAAGTCGGGATTTTGCCGTGTGTGTGTGTGTGTGTGTGTGTGTGTGTGTGTGTGTGTTTCATGTGTAACCTAACACATTGTCAGAACTCAATAAATGTTGATGGATGACAGGGTGACATATCCATTATAACATCAATTAATTTGCTGTCAAGAAAAAGTGGGCCCTTCAAATTATCCAGCCATAATTGCCTTGGCTTCACTAACTTTTCCTCCTTCCAAAACAGGTTATATGAGTAGTTATCAACACATATGCCTCAGAAATATTCAATAAAAGACTGCATTTTTTTTTCCCCAAATGCCATGATAGAGAGAAAAAAAAAGATCTAATTTATTGTGGTGACTGTTAAGATGTGAGGTATCCTGATGGACCCAGGAAACAGTGTGGCAGTTGCCGAAAGGGGTACTTGCAGCAGTGCTGGGCAAGCCAGAGGTGAGAATGGACAGCAAAGCTATCGCTTCTTAGCACTTGGCTTCAGGGCCATGCACGTGCCAATCGGGGACCAGGCCAGTGGGGTCTTCACTCTGGGTGCAAAATTTAGGGGGGGCGGGGACACCCAAACCCTCAAGAATCAAGATAAAGCATATTTTATTTAAATATTAAAAAAATCAAAATCAACACAAAAATCTGTAATGAACAAAATATTGGAAATTTGAGTGCACACAAGGGCCAGTAACAGGGAGCCGGGTTAGAACTGGAGGCATGAGGCAAACTGCATCCCTCTCTGCACTTGCTTTCATGCTTTTTGTTAATGGTCATTTTTTTCCCTCCAGAACATTAAAGAAATTGAAAACAATACTGAAAAATAGAAAAATAGGTATATTAAACTCACCTTATTTTAGATTTAAATATTTTGTCCTCCAGCAGAATATATTATAATTTCATGTTTTGTTGTTTTAATGGAAATAAAATCATCAATAATAGGTTCATATATTTTTATTTATTGATTGATCTACTTATTTTTAGTGTATATATTTAAGGTATACAATGATGTTTTGAAAATAATATTTTAAAAGTCTCGTTTTGAAAAAAATTAACTATTAAAAATTATATAATAAGTCAATGCATGCCTACAGAGGGATACATATTTTCTCCCTTTGCCTGGGGGCGGGGGGCAATATGGGTCTCCATAGCACTGTGACTCATCCTGTTTTTATTTAAGACTTTGATCTTTGGCCATTATGAATTTTTGGTATTCGTTTTGATTTTCAAAAATATTACATTAAAATATGATTTATCCTGATGACTAAGTGTTTTGGTGTCCCGTGAAATTCTTTGCCCAGGGCAAGTGCTCTGCCCGCCTTGTCTAACCTCAGCCCTAAAGCACTTGATGTGTTATTTAATCTGCTCTTTCCACACACGCACAGGCCCGTGTTTCGCAGGTGGGGAAACTGAGTGCGAGCAGAGCCTCCAGGGCCACACTCCATGCCTGGGCTTCATGGCGCCCTGGCGCAGCGAAGATGGCAAGATGGGGACTCTCCGCCCCGCGGCCTCCCCTGGCCTTGAGAGAATGCTTTGTCCACAGAGAGTGTTAGCGCCCCTGGCAGCGGCCCTCCCCCAGGGACAGATGGCGTCAGAGGACCAATACCCCAGCGTCCGTGCTAGGTGGAGCGATACTGTCGCATGCCCCACGCAGTCTCCCAGAGGACCCGGTTGCCCCAGCAGGAACCGGCTCACTAACGTGCCCTGTATCGGCCTCCCTGCCTCCCCGCCTCCCCTACCTTGCTGCCACACTTCCCTAGCAGGGCTTCCTGGCCTCACCTCCCACATAGGCTACTTGCCCTCCACGCCTGTGTCAGGGGCTTCCTGGGGAACCGGACTGGAGATGCTGAA
Source organism: Avahi laniger (assembly GCA_963575035.1). Taxonomy (NCBI): domain Eukaryota; kingdom Metazoa; phylum Chordata; class Mammalia; order Primates; family Indriidae; genus Avahi; species Avahi laniger. The sequence continues at coordinate 25,979 of CAUYSK010083890.1, read as the reverse complement.
GCACAAAGATGGCGGTTAATTAACTCGCCAAGTTTGCACATTTAAGATGTTGTGGGAGAGCAGGAATTGAAACTCAGGGAGGCAGCCACTGGGGTCCATGTTCTCACCCAGCCCACCCTCTGCTCCTCATGCCAGAAACTTTGGCCAGCTACGGCCAGAGGACCAAGTCTGGTTTGCTGCCTGCTTCTGTCTGGCCAGGAGCTATGAGTTGTTTTTACTTTTTTAAATGGTCAAAAAAAAAAAAATCAAAAGAAGAATCATAATCACATGTGGAAATGAGAGGAAAGTGAAACATCAGCATCCATAAATAAAATTTAACGGGAACGTAGCCATGCCCATCCGTTTATGTATTGTCAAGGGCTGTTTTTGTGCTAAGACTATGAGGAAGAGGAGGGCGGAACTGAGTAGTTTGAGACGGAGATCAAATGGAGTGTAAAGTCAAAAATATTTCCTACCTGGCCTTTTACAGAAACAGTTTGCTCAGCTCAGCTTCACTTTTTCTCTTCCAGCTTTGTAACTGATTAGTGGTCACTTTACTAACTCCTCTGAGTTTTCGATTTTGCGAATGTAAAATGGGAATAAATAATTGCTCCCTTCTAGTACTTGTGAAGATTTCATATGTGAGGTATTATTTGCAAAGTTCCTAGCACACAATTCACCTCCTGCAAATATAATTTCCATTTCTACCAAAATAAATTTTATGAAAATGTTCCTAAGCTGTCCCTTAGCCTAAGAAAGTCCTATGTGGTAACCAGCAGATTTTTCTGGTGGGTCGGCCTGGGATAGTGTTTGCATTCTATAGGTAATGGGTGGGACTAATTGCCTGTTAGTTGCAGATTCCTTTAAAGTTGGGCAAGACATGGAAAAGCAGAGAAAACAAATGCATAAAAACAAAGCAGCATGAAAAATGTCAAGGGTAGTATGTGAGAAACTGGAATCAATATTCAAAATGCATGCATGTCTCAATTTTTCTTTGTTACTGTGTCACTGTTTTGAAAAGTCTAAATTATGCTTGCAAAAACTTAACGTATGCATACATATGTATGAAAGTATACAACTTAGCAGGGTTGAGACAGACAAGCACAATAGTAGGTTTTGCTTAAAATAAGAGGCAGAAGCATGTAGTAAAACTCATTTCTGGATGCAATTGAGTGGTGGGTCATTCCAGCAGACCTTTCTCAGGGACGTATAAACAGACCAATGAGAAACTTAAAGGGTGTTTCTTACAGTTTTTTCCAAATCCATCTCCTTTCCTCTGCGTCTGCAGTTCAGGCCACCCTCCTCTCTCTCTTAGCTTACAGCTTCTGAAACTGGTCTCCTTTCTTTGATGGTTCTCAACTGGGGGCAGTTTTGCTCCCCAGGGTATATCTTTTGTTCTATAACCACAAGAATGCTGCTGGCATCTCGTGGGTACCCATTAGGGATGCTGATGAAATTCTGTAATGCACAGGACAGTCTTCCTCCCCAGCAGAGAGAATTACCTGCCCCAAATATCAGTAGTGCTGAGGTTGAGAATCTGTGCTCTAGTCTCTCTAATGGATTCTCAGGTCAGCAGCCAGAGGGATTTTTATTTTCTAAAATGTAAAATCTTTTACTTTCTGAAGTGCACTTTCGTGTATAAGACCCTTTATTGCATCCTCATTGCCTGCAGGGTGAAATCTGAATCCTTATGGGATCAAAACACCTCCATCACCTGTTTCTTACCTACCTTTCCCCTCATTTCTTTCCCCTTCCTGCTCGTACTTTATAAACGCATCAAGGTGTTGCTCACCTACAGGACTTTGCATGAACTGTTTCCAGGCTCTGAGTCACTTTTCCACAACCCTCTTCACTTTTCCCTGGTCAACTCCTATGTACATATGACATAAAATATCAGCTTACAGGTCACCTCCCCCTGAACGACAGCTACCGTGTCTCTAACATGATGCTTAATCCCCTTTGCTGTAATTACTTGCTCAGTTATTTGCATTCCTATTTAGACTCTAAGCTCTCGGAGGGCAGGTTTGTGCCTGTCTTTTTCACAACCACATGTACAGTGTAAGGGATGCAGAAGGTTCTCTGTTCATCCCTGTTGATGAATGGAAAGCTTATGCTAGTTTATTTATAAAAGCAGTAATTTAGAATGTTGTTAAGACATTTACGAATGTAGACAGATGTTGTCCTTCATATTTCTGGGTTGTGATAATACTGATTTGCTGGGTAATTACACCAACTGGAAAATGAGGAAAGGATGTAGAAATGCGAAGTGGTGGAGTTAGAACAATGTAAATTAATAGGCTGTTCTAGATCCTTTGGAGAGGGTGGAGGAGTATTGGTTATTTTAATAAGTTTTAGAAACAAATTGATTTAAAAGATCACTAGACAATGGACAACACTGTTGAGAACTGCAGAAGGTCTGAGAATTTGCTTTGCTTACAGGCTAACAAGGTAGCCCACCACCGTTCCATAGATGCCAGCAGAGGACACGAAACGCGTGGGTCAGAAACGAAGGACTTTATTACCCACAGCACAGGAGGCAGCCCCTACCCATTGCCCACATGGGACTTGAGGGGACAGGAGGGGTAGACATAGACATGAAGCTCATGCTGTGTCGTGAGCACTAAAGTCCTCCGCATGCTCATTTACGGAGTGCATGATGGGATGAAGGAAGAATGTAGAAATATGCTTAGCACTTTCTCATATTATTCTCATAAATGCACAGAATGTGCTGGCAAACATTTGGAGATTCATTTCTCTGATAAAGACACTAGCCACCTGCCCACTTCCTCCTGCTAATTTTGTCTTGCAAATACCTCCTGATTTCGTCCACCGGTCTTCACCTCATTGTCATCGTCTTGCTTCCAGCTGCCATCTCTGACGGGGTTTCCAGCAATGGATTCCTAAGTGGTTTTTCCTTCAGTCATTGCTTAGCAGCCTTAGCTGGTTTCTTGAAGCCCAGTTTCCTTATCTTAAAATAGAAATAGCAACATTCCCACCCCATAGAGTTTTTGTAGTGATTACACGGAATGATGCAAGTCAGCCTGACAAGTGCTGAGATTCGGCTAATGTTAGCTCTCATAATTTATCGCTAATATGTGCACAGGCTCTGAATTTGTATCCTCTAAGTTTGATTTCTTACAAAACACATACTTTGAGGCAAAATCTTCCAAGTGAAATCACTGCTTGTGAATGGAATCAAGGGAGACCAGAGCACTTTTAGCTGAAACTGCTATGGAAGAAGCTGAGTTGGAATTGGGGAGAAGGGTCACTTAGACCAATTGACCAATTATATCTTCGAGAAGATATAATTTAGACTATTCTTCTATTGCCAAACAACCCCATTTCCCCGAGCATGTATATTTGCTAAGCACATCAGAATTTTTCTTTTTTTAAAGATTTGAAAGCTCTTCTTCATTCTGTGATTAATTGAACATGTTTGGGCCAATCCAGGAGGAAGAAAATTACCACATCACTGTATGTGTGTGCGATAAAATAGATGATTAAAATATTTATTGCACTGATGTGGAAAAGAATAATATGTTAAACAGATAACCATGTAATAATGCATATTTTCCCCATAAAATTTAATTTATCCCTTGGGCCGGGCATAAACTTTCCTCTTGAACAACTTGTTTTCCAACTATAGATTGCTGAGCTAAACTGCTTAGTTTTACAGCAAATTGATCACTACTGTAATATTTCAGGGGCAAAATGATCCTCACCAGTCAGTTTGATTTCAAAGGCCAAAATTTATAGTTTTGTTCCTGATTTAGTGATAAAATTTTTTAACCTATCTAGCATTTTATCACCTTCTATCAGGACATGGAGTTGAACTTACAAATGAAAAAAAAAAACCCAACGAAAAAGGACCCATAAATAATATACTACAGAATGACAGAAGAGTTTAATATTCCCTTTGGACCAGTGGGAAATTACTCAGATTTCTGTCCTTGTAAACATATGTCCCGGTCTCTATGGAAGACGTGTTATGCAATCTCTACGCTCCTGGAGAGGGAGTCACAGACAATGCTGGAATTGAAAACCACCAGGGCTTTGCTAAAGCATAAAGGAAATTTTATTATATGCATGCTCCCCGGTGTCTCAACTTGACTTTATTCAAGGCAGATAAAATGTAGTTATTGGACACTTCTGATATGTCGAAAATAGGTGCAGACATTTAATGATGGGAAAGTTCATGACTCAGTAAAGATTACTCCCTAGCTGGTAGCTTAGGACAGAAAACTATAAAATCAAATTATGATAATCATAGGAGTCAGGAGAAAAAAGTAGACCCACAGAGCTCTATTTACTGAAATTTTGAATTCATTATATACCACCTACCTTGGAAGCACAGGGAACAGATTTTTTTGATAATCTCAGTAGATTTGCAAAGTAAAACTATTTTGTGATTACTATAGTGAATTTTTAGAAAACTTCAGTTGGTAAGAGAAAGAACTGGACCTAGACAGAACATGCAATAATAGAAAATAAAAACAATCTGCCTACCCCACAATATACTCACACACATCCAGAATTTACCTGTCGAGGCATTGGTGGAACATTAAAGCAGTGAAAACAGATGTGGTTGTCTCAGTTTTTACCACTAAAAATCATTTTTTTCCAAACAACATTTCCATCACAGAGTGGTGTCTACCTGTCCCGACACAAGAGTTAAACCATTGATCTGGGGCTTAAATAGGACTTTGAGCTGCAATGGTCTATTTTATCACATGTAACTTATGTGTTGAGTCAGCAAGGCCAAATATGCTTCTAGTAGACATCAAATCTAGACAGCTGGGGTTTGCAAGGTTTTCATTTTTTAACCTTTACTCAGATCTGTGTTTTAAGGAGAGAGATGACCTTTTCTACCTGTAATATTAAGAATATCTATCTGGATGGTGCCCTTGAATGACAAATCTCATTGATAATGTTCTGTGGACTGTCAGCTCTGGCTATGTCCAATTACATAGCTGCTAGCACTCTATACAATGCCTTCTTTTTCTTATTTAGTTAGCATTTGTAGAATTCTTAGGATGTGCTTAGTTTTTTAATTTGCATTTAAAAATTTTTAATTCAGTTCTGTAACATTTAGCTATTGCTACATAACACATGGCCACAAAAGCTCAGTGACCTACAATATAAGCATTTATTGCTTCTGCTCAGAGGTGGTCAGCTAAGTGGCCCTGCTCACATATTTGGGGGTCAGCTGGCTGTCAGTGGGGGCCACTGGGTGACTGGGCTGTGCTCCACACTTCCCGTCCTTTGGCAGGTCCTGGGCATGTTCTCAGGACAGAAGGCCGAGCGGGACCACACAAGGCTTCTTCGAGGCCTCAGCTCGGAACTGGCACACTGTCACTTCCATTGAGTTCTGTTGGCTGGAGCAAGACACGAGCTCAGCCCAGATCTAGGAGGCTCTACCTCTTTAGTGAGAGAATCTGCACCGCGACATGGCAAAAAGTGTAGATTCGGGAGTGGGGAAGAATTGGGGCCCTTAATTCAATCTACCACATACAGCTCATTCATCCTGGCAGTAAGGCTATGATGCAGGTACTGTTATTATTCACATTTTCTAGAGGAGGGAATTAATGCAGAGAGTGCTAGGTAATTAACAGCTAGTAAGTGGTGGAGCCAGGAATTGAGAGAGTCAGGTGCTGGTTACCACTGTGCTAGACCGTCTGATTACAGCAAACACAGAGACAGTGGATCCTCCACTCACCCTAAAGTGAATGTGAATTTCAATTTGTAAACTAAGAAGTATTATACAATGGAATTTTGTTTTCTATACCTCAACCTAATGGCTGATTTAGAGCACCCATCCTGCTGAGCGGGCAGAAAGAAATTAAACTCAGTTCCTTCTGGAGATTCCTTCTTGTGGTGGATGTTTGTCAGGGCTGTTGGAAGCTGAGCATCTGATCTACCTTCTCATGTCTGAGGAGCCCACAGCTTAATAAGGCTGAGCTTGCCTCCCTCTGCTGAAGATGAAAACACCAGCCATGTGCTTTCCCAGCCTCTCTGGAAGTTCCAGATCACGATGCAAAGCTTGAGACAGGAAAGTGCAGGGATCACACACAATCCGTTCTGGCGATTGGTGGTAGCAATGGCAGTGGTCATATTCAGACGGGGGCAGAAGCTGTTCAGATGTCAGTGTCCAATGTCCAGCACTGTTGGTATAACTACAGAGAGACTAGACTCCAGGGCCTGAGTCCAGCAGTGGTCATGGGGGCACCGTCATGGAACCAGTATTATACCTGAATTTTGGGCATTGTTCTGACTACAGAGACTCCAAACCTGGTTCTTTGGAGCTCCTGGGAGATTTGTGAGTTACAAAGAATGCTTTAACAAATTATTTTCATGCTGACATTGATCAGAATTAGCTTTTGTTGTTGTTGATCATAAGCCCTGACCCTTCCTGGTTTGTACCACATTTGGGGGGCCTTGCATTGTATTCACACAAAAGAGGTGGGTCCTTTGATCTGCTGGCTTTGGACACTTAGGTTCCTGGAGGAATGTCTGTTGCTCCATCTGCTCTACAAGACCAGTAGCTTTCTCCTACCTCTCAGACGTGTCTGGAATGAAGGGATTTTGGGGAAGTGGCTTGTGACCGCACCTGCCTGGACTTGCTATGTGATCATCCTTTGCTGGGGCTTGCTGCCTTTCTAGGGGTCCCAGGGAATCGAAGGAAAGGTCTCCTACTTCTCTGGGCCCAAAGGCTTCCTTTTTTTCTCTCTTTTGCTTAACATCTTCTTCCCTATCCTGGGAGGATTCTCTTTCTATTCTAGGGAAACCCTTTTTCATGTTTATTTTGTCCAATCTATCATAGATTTGTTTATAAACTGCCTCTTTTCTTTTTTTTTTTTTTGAAGTCCTATTAGTTAATCACAGGGTTTTTGGAAAAAAATTAGCCCAAAAGACTTGAGGATAGGTTGTGCTCTTCCCTTAGCTACTGAATGCAGATTCCACTACCTGATTAAAAGTAAGAAGGAGATGGGAAAATGCCAGGATAAAACTCTCTTTTCCTGCAAGGTAATATCTTCAAGTATGATTCTAAGGTGCTTCCCGGTGGAATGGATTTCCAAACTGCTCGGAAGAGCTTCAGTCCATTATTTTGATCTCACTCTTACCATTTACTCCTGCTCCTGCCCCGCCGTATAGCCCAGGTTCCTGCTGAACCAAACCAGCCAGTGGGTCTTGGCTACCTCCTTGCTTCTACATCTTCTGCATATGTTATTTTCTCCATCTAAATAGCTCCTTTTCCCCCCACTTTTTAGAGACAAAATCCTATCTACCCTTCAAGAAGAAATAGGGAGAGGAAATTCCAACAATGGGCATGGATACTATCTGGATAAGCATTTCGATAAATGGTTTGGCCATTTGGGGAAAATTTTATATATAAGGTCCCTATTTTCTGGAGTCTATGTGTTGATAGACTAACCCGTCCAAAACTTGAGCTTCCGGGACTCTGTGGGTAGGCAAACTCATTTGTTCCCTGATTTAATACATAGGAATGGTACAGGAGAGGAATTTTCAAGTCCCCAGCAACAAACAAAATGCTAATTTTAATGTTATTTGAAATTTAGGTGTGCTAGAAATTACCTATGGGATTTTGCCTTCTTGCTCTCACTCTTTCGTATTGAAATGGTAATTTTCCCACATTGCATCATTCTTTCAGGGACATTAATTGAGAATTTACCAAGCGTAAGACGTGGTGCTGAGCAGTAGTTGTATGTATATGATAGAACATTAAACAAGTGGAATAATGGGGTGTAAACATAAAACAATTTTATTTTGTCTTCCACTATCACTTAAAAATTTATTAAACTGGGAAGGTTTGTCTCCTGCCACTACATGACTCTTTTTGATCACTTGTTTTAATAGAAATTTCTACAGTCACTTTAAGCTACTAAACACAATCTTATTCAGAAATTAGAATGTTTTGCGCCATGTAATAAGCCAACCTCTGAACTTGACTTAAAATTAAATCTTCTCTTTCCCATAGATGTGCTCTCCAGGGCAGCCTACATCCAGTAAATAGTCACCTTCTTTCTTGCCTCACTCTGAGTCTACAAGCTTGTTAAAAGGGGTTTCTGACCTCTCTTCATGATGGAGAGAGGTTGGGGAGCAGGAAGGTTCGCACTTCACTGCTCCCATTGTGGAATGGCTCCATGGTCTCTGGACCTCACAGATGTTAAAGCCGACTCTTTTCCCTCCGGGCATTGTCATAGGTCCTTTGGAGATTCCTCTCCCATTGTTAGAAACCTTACATAAGAAAATTTCTGTCTGTTTTTCTTCTATTATATCTTGCTCAAAGGCCAAGGATTTCTCTTGACATCCCTTTGCCTACTTGAGACATCTGAGCCCCTCATGCTGTGTTCAGAGAGTTTACAGACATCTAGGAGTATCAGATTGCACCATGTACACAGGGCCATGCTGGTGCAAAATCTCTTTCATTCTGCTCTGTGGGCCTGGAGACAAAAGCCCATCAGTAATTAGTTCTCCCTGGCAGTTTCCAGGTTCTCCACTTCTTCTGTGGTCAGAGTCACTCATCTGCCTCCTCCCCCTCCTTCTTCTCTCCTGCAGCCCAAGTCTGACTCCTACAATTTGGGAGCCCAAACCTCCCTCTATAATCAGGCATCCAAAATCTTCATGTCTCATAGGTAGTCCTGAGTCTTCTTTGAGTCTTTGTTTTTGGTTTGGGAGGAAACATTCCTTGGAATACCAGTAAGAAAACAGCAGGTGAGGAAGCTAAACTACAATAATGCAGAATTAACATTAATTAATCAAGATCTACTCCTGCCACAGACTTGATTAAAGGGTGATGGAGAGTTTTTTGAAGAGGTGTTATTTTAGCTTGTACTGAGCATAACTTTGTCTCTGAGGTAAAGAAAAGGGATGTTCTTGACAGAAAAAATAGGGCATGAAAGGGGAAGTATCTGAAAGTACACAGGGGCCACAGCTTTTGAAGGCATGGCTGGGAGGAGACTTGGTGAAGAAGGGCTTGGCCTTTATCCAGCATGCATGGTAGCCTTTGGGAGGTTTTAGACAGAGAAGTGAAATGTTCTAGAAAGGTGTAGCAACTATGCCTAGGGGAAAAAACTAACAAAAGATGTGTAAGATATCCATGGAGATAATTATAAAGCATTAGTAAAAGAAATAAAACAAGGTCTTTAGAAATAGCTCTTCCATCTTAAAGCCCTTAGCTGCCAATTACAATATTTCTATTATAAGTTGGTCTAATTTTCCTGTCTACTTTTTCTTTCTTCATTACTTTTCTGCCAGACGTGGGAAGGAGAGGAAAGAGTTAAATAACATTCATTTAAATGTCTTCTCTTCCTTCCCTGCTGCTCTGCAACCAGTAGTTAGAAAAGTTAAAAAAGGAAAACAAAACCTAACCATTTGGTGAAGATCAGTTAGTTGTAGATATGTGGCTTTATTTCTGGGTTCCCTATTCTGTTCCATTGATCTATGTGTCTATTTTTATACCAGTACCACAATGTTTTGGTTACTATAACTTTGTAGTATAATTTGAAGCTGGTAATGTGATGCTTTCAGCTTAGGATTGTTTAGGGTTGCTTTGGCTATGTGGGCTCTTTTTTGGTTCCATATAAATTTTAGGATTGTTTTTCTAATTCTGTGAAAAATGATACTGGTATTTTGATAGGAATTACAAAGACTCTGTAGAGTGCTTTGGGCAGGATAGTTGTTTTAACAATATTGATTCTTCCAATTGATGAGCATGTGATGTTTTTCTATTTGTTTGTGTCATCTACGATTTCTTTCATCAGTGTTTTGTAGTTTTTCCTTGTAGAGATCTTTCACCTCCTTTGGTAAATGTTTTCCTAGGTATTTTACTTTTTGTTTTTTAGCTATTGTAAACAGGATTGAGTTCTTGATTTGATTCTCAGCTTGTTATTGGTATACAGGAATGCTACTCATTTTTGTATTTTGATTTTGTTTTCTGAAACTTTACTGAATTCATTAATTAAATCTAGGAGCCTTTTGGAGGAGTCTTTAGGGTTTTCTAGGTATAAGATCATATCATCAGCAAATGGAGATAATTTGACTTCCTTTTTTTCCAATTTGGATGCCTTTCTTTCCTCCTTTTTCCTGATTTGACAAAGTAGACAAAAAAATACACTGGAGAAAAGATGCCCTGGTCAATAAATGGTGATGGAAAAATTGGATAGCCATATACAGAAGAATGAAAATGGACCGATATCTTTCATCACATACAAAAATTAACTCAAGATGGACTAAAGGCTTATCCGTAAGACCTGAAACTATAAAAATTCTAGAAGAAAAATTAGGAAAGACTCTTATGGCCATTGACCTAGCCAAAGAATTTAAGACTAAGACCTCAAAAACAAATGCAAAAAAACCAAAAATAGATAAATGGGACTTAATTAAACTAAAAAATTTCTTCCCAGCAAAAGATATAATCAACAGAGTAAATAGACAACCTACAGAATGGGAGAAAATATTCACAAACTATGCACCTGACAAAGGACTAACTTGCAGACTCTACAAGAAATTCAAACAACTCAACACGAAAAAAACAAATAACTCCATTAAAAAGTAAACAAAGAACATGAACAGACATTTTTCAAAATAGGCATACAAATGGCCAACAAACATATGAAAAAAATCAACCTCACTAATCATCAGAAAAATACAAATTAAAACCACAATGAGATACCATCTTATACCAGTCAGAAAGGCTATTATTACAAAGTCAAAAAACAATAGATGTTGGTGAAGACATGGTGAAAAGGGAGCCCTTTAACACTATTAGTGGGAATGTAAGTTAGTGCAACCTCTATGGAAAACAATGTGGAAACTTCTCAAAGAACAAAAAGTAGAACTGCCATTTGATCCAGCAATCCCACCACTGGGTACCTACCCAAATGAAAAGAAATCATTACACCAAAAGATACCCATACTCATGTTTATCACAGTGCTATTCACAACAGAAAATATGTGGAATCAACCTAAATGTCCATCAATGGATGATTGAATAAAGGAAATGTGGTACATATATACCATGGAATACTACTCAGTCATAAAAAAGAATGAAATCATGTCTTTTGCAGCAACATGGATGGAACTGGATGCCATTATCTTAAGGGAAATAACTGAGACACAGAAAGCCAAATACCTCAAGTTGTCACTTATACGTGGGAGCTATATAATGGACACAGGTGGACATGGAGCTGGAATAATAGATATCAAAGACTCAGAAGGGTGGGAGGGTGATAGAGGGCTGAGAGATGAGAAATTACCTAATAGGCACTATGTACACTATTCGAGTAATAGTGACACAAAAAGCCAAGACTTCACCACTATGCAATACATTTGTGTAAAAAAAAACTGCACTTGTACCTCCTCTATCTATAAAAATACAATAAACAAACAAACCCCAAAACAAAAAAACAAAACTATTTGGGTTGAAAAAATAATATGGAAAAAAGAAAGTTGTCAAAAAGCATATATATTTGTGTATTTATTTGTAATAAGTGAACGAATGAGTGAAGGAATAAATAAATAGTACATATGATGGTCTTATAATAGTATATAGATGGAAAAAATTGGAGGAATACATACTAAATTGTTAATATTGGTGTTTGGGTGTATTTTCAAGTATTGTATCTGCAATGTTTAATATTTTTTAAAACAATGAGCATGTATTACTTTTGGAATTAAGAAAACCCCCAAAAATATATATACCTATAAAGATGTCACACTTAGAATAACATCCAAAGTCTTTACCAGGGCTCTCATGGTCCTACACCCTCCAGACCCTCTCTCCCCCGACCTTGTTTCCTTCCACTCTTCGTCTTGCTCACAGTGGCCTCCTCGCTCCTCCTTGATCACACCAAGCGCACTTCCACTTCACGGTGTTTCCACGTTTCATTCTCTATGCCAGGTGTGCTCTTTCCCAGGTATCTGCCTGGGTCCCTTCTCCACGTCAGTTAGGTTTTGTTCAAATGCCACAACTTCAGAAAGGCCTTCCAAAAGTTCCCATTTCCTTAACCTACTTTGTATTTCTTCATAGTCCTTACCGACCACATTACATCCTGTCTATTTATTATCTATCACCTATTATCCATTTATTGATCTATCATCTATCTATCCATTATCTGTTTATTGATCTATCTATATATCATCTATCACTGTCACCCCTTCAAGACTTTTTCTAGAATAGTCTCTGATGTACAATAGAAGCTCGATAAATATTTATTGAATAAACGAGTGCATATATGTATATATATCATTTGCTTTTAAACAGCAATTTTGCTTTTGTTTAGTGAAGGTTGAATTGTAGAAAATATTTGAAGTTCTGTAGCCTAAACTTATTGTAGCTCAAAAACTTTCAGTTATTTTTCTTTTAAGACCTTTCTTCCTACAGGACAGGGTTTTTCCACCTCAGAACTACTGACATTTTGGGATGGCTAATTCTTTGGTTTGGAGGCTGTTCTGTGCATTGTAGGATGTTTAACAACATCCCTGGCCTCTACCAATTAGATGTCGGTAACATCCTCTCCCCCCCCACCAGTTGTGACAATCAGACGCATCTCCAAACATTGCCCAGTGTCCTCTGGGAGCCCTAATCCTCTCCCCTCCCCCATTGAGAACCACTGCTATAGGAGAAACCTAGAGTCAAATACCTCTCTATCTCTAAAAATATGTACAGTATCGTACTGGGGTAGACAGGGTAAGGTTTGATCTACTGTCCTGCTATTAGAAGGGAATGAGCTGAAAATTGTGTCACGGATTCTTATGCTTTAATGAGAGTTACTCAGGTCTCAGCACCTCTCTATATTTTGGTTTTCTTGTTTAGTATAAATGCAATCCAATTTAATCTGCATATAAACACATCCATTGCATATTAAAATCAACATATTATAAACATCAGGCTGAATGCTTTCTTGAAGAAGCAGGCTAAAAAAATTCATGCATATTAATATCACAAATAAGCCAATTATTATATAGAATAGTAAATAAAAAACAATATGATTAATCTAAAACTGGGAGCTTCATAAAGCAAAGTGTATGATATTAAGATTAGACTGCTTTAGAAACAATATTATAAATCCTTGCATTTTACATGTAATTTTTTAAAAATTAATTTCCCAGTGTGCTATCTTATTTTTGTTTCACCTAGACCTACACTAATAAGTTTTATGAAACACTGATATTACTTAAAATCACAACAGAGGAGAAACCATTCCTCTGCTCTTAATTGAGGCAAACCACACTGCTCAGCTTCACAGTTTCCAAGGCCCTGAGGACTTCCAGGTAGGCTGGAATTTTTGATTATGTGCTGGAAGGAAGCAGTGATGCACTGACCTGGTTTATTAAACAATCAATGTTCTTTACTATATAATAATAACTTCTATAATAAAAACAATGCAATTTTTGAGTGCTTACTATGTGCCCATAGCATAATAATTATTTAATTCAATCTTTACAACTACCTGGAAGTTTGGTATTATTATTAACACCATTTTACAAAGGGGGAAACAGAGAGGTTAATCTGCCCGAGGTCACATACCACTAGTAAGTGGCGAAGCTGGGCTTTGAACTTCCTCCTGTTAGACTCTAAAAACTCATGTTCTTCACCATTAAAGCACTAACTGTAGAGACAATTAGCAGCACATATGTTATCTAAATTGCTATTGTTCATGTTAAATAGATTTTTATATTGATAACTTGTCAGTTTGTATGTCCTCATTTATAATATGACTATTCACAAGATCAAGTAGACTCTAGCAGGGGAAAATATGCCATGGGTAAATTAAAATGCATATAGGAAGCTTAGGGAAAATGGCATTCGAGAGAGAAGGCTGTTGGAATAGTCTAGACAAGAGAAAGTGGCAGCTGGACCAAGGTGGTGGCAGAGGGCAAAGATAGAAGAGATGGACTTCAGAGACTTTTAAGAAGTGGGATCGGAAGGCTTGATGAGTGGGATCTTGGGAACGGAGGAGGGGGAGCAGAGAATGGTGCCCAGTTGTCTGGGTTGTGACCCTGGGAGGATGACACTGTTCATTGAGCCGGGAAGAAGAGATGTGGCTGAACACGACAGGTTCATATTTTCCCAAGTTGGGGGTGCAGGGCCTGAGGGACAATGGAGGTGTTCATCAGAAAGTCAGATAAGTGGGTCTCTCTCCTAGGGTGATTTTCACTTCCTCCCTTGAATTGTAGATGTGTCCGTACTTTACCAGAGTATCAACTCTTCGGGGCAGTTCCCAGGGTTTGTCCATCTCTGTCTCCCCCAGAATGCATGATACATTGCTGGCACTTCAACAAATAGGAAGAAGAAATATGATCTGGATCTACCTTTCTTTTGTCCTTGTTCTTCTTGAGATGTGTATTTTCTCAGGTACAAGCTTCCATTTTTTCAATTCCCTACAGATAAAAGACTCTTGGGTTCCAAGCCACATCTCTTGGTATTTTACTCCTTGAATGATGAATACAGCCTCGGTTTCAGCTGAATCAAACCTTGGATAACTTCAAGGTCCATTACGACTTTCACTTCCACGATGCAAACTCCTAAGCTTTCTCTGTGCACTTGATTGCATAGTTTTTTTTTTCTTTTCAACATTTGATGCATCTTATTTATATCTTTTTTGCAACCCACCATAAGTTTCTCCAAACTGATTTACATTTTAAGAGACTGTTCTAGTGCCTGAGAAATATGGGGCAGGTAATAATACATGCTAGCTCTTTTAATTATATTACATGCTTATGTCATATACACTTTATACCAAGGGGCAAACATGCCGACACCTACAGGGTCCTGCCACATACTGGCAATGGATCTTGAACAAGTCACTTAACCTCTTTAAGCCTCAGGGTTGTACAAATAAAATGAATTTAAATATATAAAAAGGCTTAGAAAATTGCTTGGCACATGGTAAAAGCTGTGTAAGTATTAGTCATTATTTTTACGAGGACCTACTAGTGAATCAAGTAAGCTGAAATTGAGAAAGATTTTTCTCGAAATACATGAATTCCTTGGAGTGTCTTTAATTTTCTCACTTTTAATAGAGATATGGGTACAAGGAGTATTATGTAGGCTTCTTAAATCCACTGTAAGGAAAACAACAGTGTAAGCATAATGATAATTAGTAACTGGGACTCAAAATTTCTATGTCAGAGGACATTAGGACATGGCAGGGACCGGGGAGACCTGGAATGAGCTGACCCTGTCTATAGGGGCAGCCACTACTCGGGCCAATTGTCATGTGAGAACACAGGTCTAATATCAGATTGACAGAGTTTTAAAGAGAATCCCAAAACCTGAACTTTTATATAAAATTTCCAAATTTTTAAATGTTGGCAGCCAAATAAAAAAATGAAATTTAATACATTTAGAATACTACAATATGAGGGTCAAATAAGACACGTCTGTAGGCCAACTTGGTCCCCAGGTCACCAGTTTGCAATCTCTGCTTCATCTTATAACTTCCTTTAGGGTTTGAACTATGGACTGTTCACAGAAGATAGGTGAAAATAGACGTTGAACTAAGTTGAATTTTGGTATAAGGACTCCGGAGTACTCTTCACACATAAAACTGGGCTTAAAAAAATAATGCAAAGGATATTTTTCATCGTCGCTATTTTTTTTTTTTATCTTTTTGCACATTGGTATAAGTTGCCCTGAATGCAGAAAATCCCTAAACTGGGTCATTTCCTTGGACAGTGAAATTCTCTGAAACAAAAGCAGCAAGAAATTGATCATCCTCCTGCTAAAGCACATGCATCCTCCCCACCGCAAACATACACACAGTTTAAGATAATAAAACCAAGTCTCACAAAAATGTAAGATGTATTCATTTTAAAGGTGGAATTTCTAATCACATTAATTAAAACTGAAGTCCTAAATCAGTTTTCCTGTAAGAGCAGGATCAACTGCTTAGTTTCCCTAAAGACAACATTGACATCTACAAAGAACATAGTTGTTTGTTTTAATTTTTCCCCCTTCTCTTGTAGATATTTTTTTCCCTTCATTTCACGGAATTTAATAGCAGGTGAAGTAACAAATGAGAAGACAAAAATACTCTTGAGCACTCTAGGGCATGCATCGCTATATAAACAGACATTGTGCCCACTTCCTGAAGTTACATCATTTGCTCAACTATTTGACTTTATAATTTGAACTCCCTGCTTATTACTAAATTTAACTTGTATATGCTAGTGTGTGCCTGTCACAGAATGCCAGCAAATGGTAGGTTCCGAGTATAAAATGCCAAATTATCTATTTCATCTGTGTTTCTGTCGATTTATGTATCTGTCTGCTTATTGATCTATTTTAACGCGATCTATCAAGGAAGGCGTTTCGACGTCTTTGTTGCTCGTTCCTTCTTGTTTACGGAGACCGGGTCCCTCCTCCCCACCCGTTTCAAATTGTCCTCTCGTCTGCAAATGTTCGCGGTATAGATATTTCCTTTATTATTCCCTCTAAACTTTCTTTGTTCCTGTCTCTGTCTTTTATTATTTCTACTGTGTCATCAGAAACTGACTGCCGGAGCCTGCCAATTAGCCTTTGCCTGTCAGCGCCAGCCTCAGCCTCGGGAAGAGCGCCGTGCAAGGCGAGGCGGACAGGCCCTATTTCGTATGCAGCGCTGCGTCCCCGCACGGAGATGCCATTACTGACAAAAGAGCGGTAGATGGGCTCAGATTAGCTGCTGACAAACTTCCTGCGTGCGTGCGTGCGTGTGTGTGTGTCTGTGTGTCTGTGCGGTGGGCGAAGCTGGGGCAGGGCGGGCAGGACAGTGCAGGGAAAGGAACCATACCCCCCACAACAGAAAGCAGATTTAACCTGCAAAGCAACTTACCAATTCTATACCAAGATGTCAGTCGTTCCGAAATGATTTCCGTCGTGGATGTTGCCCACCTGTCTTGGGAGTGCCAATGGGCAGGTCACAGTGACAGGGATAATCCACCGTTTTCTGCCTCTTGGTCCCATCTGCTCAGCTGTCCACCAGGAAGTGCCCCCCTCATTAATATTTCTGGGTACCCCCAAGGGTGCCTCACTTGCCTTGGGTGCAGGATTTTAGGGGGCACCAAAAAACTCAGTAACCAAGATAAGTATTTTATAGTATTTTTAAAAAGTCAAAACTAACGCAAAAAATCCACGATGAACGAAATATCAAAATTTTCAATAGAGAAGGTTCGTGTTACTGCTGTTTCCTTATGCGGCAGGCTCTGATGTGGCTTAGCACGGTGCTGTGACCCATCCTGTTTTTATAAATAGGATCATATACGTGTGTGTGTGTGTTTGTGTGTACATATATATATATATACATGATATTTTGTTCATTGTGGGTTTTTTGCCATTCATTTTAATTTTTAACAATATAGCATTAAAATAAGACTTACTTTGATAACTGAGTTCTTTGGTGGCCCCTTAAATTCTGCTCTGAGGTAGGTTCTCCGTTTCCCTCACCCTGGTCTCACACGGGCTCACATGAAATCCTGCTCCTGTCAGGGACCTCCCACTGGCTAATGCCATTGGCCCAGGATGCACTCACAGGGCACAACCCTTCCCACTGGGCAAATCCATCTTTTGGAGGAGAATACCTAGAAATTGGGCCCTCAAGAAGCCAAGGCACATTCTTTTCTGTGGACATGTAGGGGGCCCCCACTATAATCCCTCTGATATCAGGGCCCCCAGACAGCCTGCTGGCACCCCATGTCTTACAGAGCTCCTCGGGCTACAGCATCTTCTGTTTTTACTTGTGTTTTCCCAGTTCTCTGTTGGACTTGGGGACAAGAGTCCAGTGTGGTCTTGGCCAGGAGACAAATTCAAGAGCCCCACCCCATCTGATAATTAGAATCCCCTCTTCCCTTAGCAGCTAAGGTCAGCCCCACTGTGTGTGGACCCCCCTCCCCTTAGGATGAGTGTCTCCTAGGTCCTCTGCAGACTCACAGGTGAGCAAGCTCCCCACATGCTTTGCCACTCGTGTACCAGATGTACTTGCAGTATTGTCACCTCCGTCACTCTCTGTTCACATTTACTGAGTGCAAAGTACGCCATTTCTCTTTTAGTGCTCACAATAACCCTGTCAGGTGGGAACAACGATTATTTGCCTTTTGCCAATGAGAAAGGTGAGAATCCATGGAGTATATTCCCCGGCATAGTCTTTGCTTGCAAAGACTTTGAACTCACATCCATCTGATCATCAATATTGAGCTCCTAACCTCTACCCAGTCTTGCATTTGCTGTGCAGGCATCCATGGAGTCTCCAGAACCAGGAAGCTTCTGTAGAACTTTATTTGCTTGACTTTCCGTGATGAAACATTATCTTTTATTCTACAAATACAAAGTTATCATAGGAAAGTTTGAAATAAACTTGAAATATTTGTTTCAAACTATGCTTTATCTATTTTCTTTCTCAACACATGTGCATGGATGCACACATACACGTAACACACATACACACACAAACGTGCTCTCAAAATTCTGGTACTCTGACCCTGGTTAAAGTCCGGTCCTTGGTCATACAGGTGACCAAGGCAGAGAAACTTCCCTAAGAGATGCTTCAGCCTGGTACCAGAGCCATCTTATTAGTCAAAGTTGTTGGCGGTAAGCAACAGAAATGAACTCTGGTTAACTTAGACTAGACGAAGCAAGGATTTATTAAAAGAATACTGTCTAGCTCACAGAGTATCAGGGACAACATAACAATCTGGTTCCAAAGCCCATAGTTCTGCTCATTTAACTGTTTTTCCCCTCTGCAGATATGCATTTGTTGAATAAATGCCTTAAATGAGGAGTTTTCATTTAAGGCAAACTAATAAGAAGTGGTAAGTTCTTCCAATAAAAATCTTAGCTAGGAGTTGCAGCTCTTTCTCAAATGATAAAGTCTAATGACTCAGAGAGGCTGAATAATTTGCTAAGGTCTCAATCACCCTTTGAGATAAATAATCTTATAATAACTCCCATTACACAGGTGAGAAAATTGAGACCTAGTGAGGTTAAGTAACTTGCTTAAGGTTTCAGAGCCAACTAGTGGAAGAGCCAAGATTTGAATCCAGACTATCTACCTCCAAGTTTGAAATTGTCCACAAACTAGAATATTCTAGGCAGCAAGTCTAAAAATACATTTAGAAACTCTAGAAAATTTAAAGATACATTTTAATACATGACACCCTCGGATGTCTGGCTGAGGGGCAAATTGTTTTGCTTTTGACAGTGACCTCTTTATTTAATTCTTACAGTGTTACTTAAAAAACACTCACTACATGTAGCATCTAAAGTTTTTAAAAAATGTTCACAACTACTTACATTTACAAGTGGTATTACCTTTTGGGATGTGACTTCTAGAAGTTTGCCAGCTGTTAGAGGAAGAAATTGGAACCTCAAGGAGGTTGCTTGGAATACGGCAATTTAAGTGTATCTCTGAGTTCAGGAGTAGTATCAACGTTGGCTCCTCACCCACCCTGGAATCCCAGTTTCCCAGGCCTCCCAGGTAATGCCAATCACTCACCTGCCCCATAGCCTTCACCTGCATTGCAACACAGCCTCACAGTGTAGCCCCTGCAGACTACCCTCTCCCTTAAGCACGTCTGAGAGGTCCCATGTGGAGTCTCCTATATGCATACAAACTATAGGGTCACTATTCATCCAGCTTCTTCTGTGGGAACTACTCCCTTGACAGAGTTTGGACAAGAGGATATGGGGTGAGAAATAAGCTCTATTTTCTCCTTCTAATCTCCTTATATTGCCCCATCCTTCCTCTCCAACCCCCACCTGGAACATGAACAAACCCAGGTCCTTGCAAGCTTCATCCCCCTCAACACTCGGATAGATTCTGTCTTATTTAGGGTTCACCCAGAAGCAGAACTTGAGATAAAGTTCCAAATTGTTTATTTGGGAGGTAGTTCCAGGAAGTACATGGAAGGGGTTTGGGGAAGGAAAATGAGTCCTCAAGACAGCTCCCACCCTGGGTGACTGGAGCTTAACATTTCCTGGAAAACGCTGGAAACCAGTGGAGGAGAGAGCCTTAGAGTTGTTCCTTCTGAGGAGGGAGGGAGTTGGGGTGTTTATGCTCCAGCGCTGTCAGTGGTTGGTCAAGGGCTGCTTCTGGAGGAATGGTAATTCCTGGTGCTTCTGGTCTACCACTCCTATCGCAAACTGGTGTCCAGAGGCCAGAGAAATCCCTCAGGCAAAGAAATTCAGATGCTGCTGGTGTTAGATGTCAGCACTTGGGTAACAAGCGCCTGGGGCTGGCTGTGACAGATACAGATGCCCCTGGGCTGCCCACTCCACTTACTTAGCAGAGAGAGCTTGGCAATTTTCCATTCAACAAAGGCCTTAACTTAAGAACCTCCTTATCATCCATTTTTTCAGTTTCAATGTCAAGAAAATACTGGAAGAAAATGTTAATGCAAATCTATGCTTTATCAATAGTAGTGTTTGGTTATTTTTCTTGACCTTATCCTAGAACCAATATTTCAAAATTAGTAAAAGGACAGTTTTTCCCTTTTTTTCCCTCCTCTCTTTAGTGGGTACTTATCATGGTTTCTCTATTTCCATATGATGATAAGAAGATCAAATCACACAGCTTTGTCTTTTTTGCCTAATTTTTTTCTCTTGCCTTCTGTTATTACTTATGTTTCTTTTTATTTTAATTAGAATTTAGCCTTTTATTGAACCTATTTTCTTTCTATGGCATTTTCATAAGCAACTCATGGAGTTTCTAATAAGCTCAAAATCATTTTTGTTTTCAGTCCAGATGTGTGTGTCCTCCAGGCTTGGATCTGGTGGGCTAGATCCAAGGTACGTATTGCAAAGGCTGGGTTCGTCATAGCAAATGAGGCTATGTTTTATTCTTTGGCATCATTCCTTCTAGTATCAGAACACTAAACTTTTATCCCCGTGTTTTTACCATTATGTTCACTGGGCATTTCCTTCTATCCACTGGCTGTTAATACCACCAACACAACCATATCTAGTGTTAGATAAGGCTACACTGCTTCCGAGGGTTGGAATCCTAGCCCTGACTCTTCTAGCTGTGTTTTTTGGATGAATTTCTTTGCTTCTCATCAATTTCTTCACATGCAAAGTGGCTGTGATAGTAAAACCCAGCTCACGGTCTTTATTTTAAACAGATTTCATATATATAGACTACTTATTCCAATGCCTATAACGTAGTAAAACACTTGATCGATGTAAGCTTACATTATAAAACACTGACATATACACACTCATTTAAATGGGAGCGATACTGTTGTCTTTTGAGTCTGTATGTGCATCTAATCGTGAATTGCCAAGTGACTGATGTGTGGTTTATGTGTGTATATATGTAACACGGAGTCAGTAAACAAAGGTATATACATGTACTGCCTGTGAGTCATGTTCTCGTCCCTATGCTCATGGCCTTAATTTTGAAATGTCCATCATATCACAGCTTAACGGGTGCACATGGCAGTGTGTCTGAACGTCCTTTGCCCTTTTCCATCAATATTGACCTAATTTCATCCAGGGTAGCTCTATTTCCCTGCCTTGGTGTGTGATCATCTGCACATCTTCTCAAGGAAATGAAGTCATAGTAATATCTAGAGAATGCAATGAGATGATCACTCTGAGCTCAATCTCTTTTGCCTTGTGTCTCCCTCACTTACGTTAGCCCCTGCAGCTCACCCCTGTGAGGCTGGGGAATGGCTCTCCTGTTTGGCTCTTCAGTGGTAGGAGGAAAAATGATAATAGGACTAGCTAATAATCGCTGAGAACTCACCATGTGCAACCACTTCACTGCAAATTCTCTGACTCCCCTGTGGAGCCAGAGTTCTTTGTAACTGTCATCCCCACGTGACAGGTGGGGAGATGGGCATGAGTGAGCTCCCAATGATGTTGAATAAACACATAGCAGGATTGAGATTGCAGGCCCGACGGTCAGCTCACTTAGAAAAATGAACTTTCACTTTTGGAATCATTCTAGACTTGCAAAAACGTTGCAAAGACAGTATGAGCCTACTGTTTTAACTATTGCATTTTGCTGTCTCTTTACACTCTAAGATTTTGTCAAATCATGTCAACTTCATGACCAGCTCACCTAGCTTCTGACTGATCTGACCTCAAGTAAAGGCTCCAATATCTATAGTTAAGGCCCCATCAGAAAATACAATGCAAAATTTATTACTTCATGTAGGAAATAATGATTGAGTGTTTTCTGTGTGGCTGGCACGGAGTTACGTACTGGGGTTATGGTGGTGAGCAACCCAGTTCTGCTGTTTGTCCTTAGGGGAAGTGGACATTGTATACACACACACACACACACACAGACACATAGGCAATCAGCTGAGTATAAACTTATAAGAAACAGACAATAAAACTCATCTACTAGTGGAGACTGACCTGGTTTGGGGGCACAGGGCAGGGAGTGATGGTCAGAACAGTTTCTCCCAGGAGGAGATGCTTGAGTTGATGCTTGGAAGGTGAGTGCCAACGAAAGGATGAAGGTGTAGGTGGGAAGACGGTTACAGGCAGACAGAACATCTCCTACACAGACTGTGGCATCTGCCATCAGCTTGCCTTTAATGAGTTTCTGGCTCAAAAAGGTAAAAAAAAATCTTTATTTCTTAGAATGCCTGTGCAAGTCCCTTCTAATTCTTCTACCCACTTTTCAGGATTCTACCCCCTCTGTGATTTTCTCCTAGGCCCACTCTCTCCTGCCCAGAAGCAACTACTCTATACTATATCTGAGCTCTATATATAAGTCTATTATTTAATAAACTATTTTAATTACTTTCCTAGAAATATCTGTCTCCTCTACAACTTTGGTTGCTCTTTAAGGAATGTTTTATTTACATTTTATTTCTTCAAATAATGTTTCAATAGCATTTATTGAGCACTTATTATGCAATCATTATCAATCAGGGATTTTCCTAAATCTTTTTCATGTAATATTTTTTTTATTTCTTAGGAAAGACCAATAAAATCATATTATTCATTCCCTATCATTCATTTAGCCAACATTTATTAGGCACCAACCATTGTGGCAGGCACTGTTTTAAATCAGGGTCAGCTAACGAGGTCCTGGTGGTCAAATCTGGCCCTCCATCTGTTTATGTAAATAAAGTTTTATTGGAATGCAGCTATGCTCATTTGTTTGCAAATTGTCTATGGCTGTTTTTATTTTATGCCACAATGGCAGAACTGAGTAGTTGCAATAGAGAGCGTGTGGCCCACAAAGCCTAACTATTTACTATCAGGCCTTTTACAGAAAATATTTGCTGACCCCTGTTCTAGATGCTGGGGACATGGTGTGGGAAATAGACAAAAATCTTTGCCCTAGAAGGGCTTACACAGCGCTTGTGTCAGAGACGGATAACTGTTCAGTAAGACTGGGCAACAGCTGATGTACTATGTTTCCTAGACTGTCCTGCAACTAAGCGTGGCCATGTGACAGTTCTAGCAGATAGAATGTGGGCAGCAGTAATCTGGGCTACTTCCAGGCCTGGCCTATAGAAATCTCCTCTATGTTACCTGCCATGGTTCTTCCTCTTAGACGGAGATGCCCACAGCAAGCTGGAAGCCACCTCTCCAAGATGGTGGCACTCTGTCATCCCGGCCCTGAATGACAGCGTGGAGCTGAGATCCTTCTTCCCCTTATCACAGACACACCAATCTGGAACCGCCTAGTCTTGTTATGTCAGCAAGAGATAAGTGTCAGCTGTGTTTGAGCCATTTTATATTTTGCGGTCAATTTGTGCCATCAGCTGAGGTTGCCCTAACTAACACAGTTCTGTTATTGTCCTCATTGTATAGCCATTATCCCCATTTTAACATCGTAACCAAGGCATATTCTCTCTCACCTGAAGACGAGGGTGATAGGCAGCCAGGGGTGTCACATGATGTCGATCTTGACCTAGATTTCTCCTCTCCTGTGGTTCTGTCGTCGCCCAGAGTGTTGCCCTTGGCACGGGCGAGCAGGTTCATTACCCCTGCTTCACATGCCAGCCCACAGAAAAGGGCGCATGGCTCGCTTTAAGTTCTACTCTTTGTTTCCTCTCACCCTCTCTTGGCCAGGCCATGAGTCACTCGGCCACACTTAGCTCTAAGGGGCCGGGAAGCGTATTCTCCAGCTTGATGGCCAAGTGGCCACCTACAATCCAAAGACTTCTGTCATTAAAAGGGAGAAAGAAGATGGATACCGGGCACAATGAGCTGTCTTTCATACACACGATAATGACTCAGGACTTACAGTCCAGAATACATTAACTCACTTGTAGGAAAAATAAGCAATTTATAAAAATACTTTTTTCCTTTTTTAAAAATAAAAGACGTATTTAATTTGGAGGTGTGATATTAATAGCTAGCAGTGACTGAGGCATGTTATGTATAAGAGTCTGGGTCGAGAGTTGTGCATGGATTAGCTCATTGAAGTCTCATTACCCCACCATGAGTAAAGGTTTATTTTAATTCACATTTTACAGATGAGGAAACTGAGACTTACAGGGGTTAAATGATTTGTTTAGGGTCTAAATGTTAGGAAGGGTCAGACCAGAATCCAAAGCTAGAGAGCTGGGCTCTAGAATCTGCCTGCTTTACTCCGTCTACTCTGTAGCTTCATCTATGATATGGGATAGAATACACACTTTATGAGGGTAGAGCGTGAAGTACTCACCTGGAAGAGGGCACGAAATGTGTCATAACACACATATATGTCTGCATATATACACAATTATATTTTTAGCTAAATGGAGTCATACTATGTGATTGCCGTACATAGTACACCTTGGAGATTTCTCACACTAATGCCTATAAAGCTACTTGGTTATTTTCTTTAGAATGAATGTACAATAATTTATTTGATTGTTTCCTCTGCTCTATAGATGAACATAAAGCTTGCTTCCAATTTCTGTCAACCATCTTGAAAGAGTCCTCAAAATGTCTTCGAAAAACCCAATTGTAGCCGCCATTCATTTAATTTGTAATATTTTAAATCTTTGCAACAGGGAGGCTAACTTCATTCCATGCTAGAGTTTCTTACATGCAGTAAACAGGACCAAAAATATATTCTGCATTTCGGATCTTAATTATGCATTATACACTTAATTAAAATTCACATTGTCAGTGAAAGGTAAGGACTATATTAGATTGCGGTTGCTGGCATCATGATTAATATACATCTAAGCTTTAAAATCTGTTGTTACATTATGGTAGATTTTCCAGAAAGAAATGTGAAGCTTTAAAATGCATTTTTAAAAAGACAGAAGGAGATATGAACTCAGTGGAAGAAATCCAGCTTATTCTAGAGCAGATGATAGCTATATATAGTAAAAAACAGAGCCAAAGTCACACCTTAATTTGCGTGTTGTTTAAAGCAGGCAGGTTCTTCTGTTTCTGAGAATTAGAACTGTGCAGACCCAGAGGATGAACGTGCAAGGTGTCAAACGCTGGGTGAAACTTGTGTGCAGTTTTCTATTTTGCAAAACCAAAACCCCAAGTTTTAACAATCCCTGGGTCAGTTTTAGGTGGGAGTGCTGTGTTTAGTGTCTTCCTAAAGCTCGCACTTCCTTTTGGTCACGTTTTCCTATAGGAGAGGCTCATTTCATTTTTTGACCCTAAAAAGCTTCCCTCTTTGTTTGGAGACTTATCTGTGGGCTTGATGTGAATTTTCCACTTTGTTTGGTGTGTTTCCATTTATAAGCCGTGTTTTTCTCACCTTCCCTGCTTCACGCTCAGTTTATTTCCCTTAAAGATCAAGAAAATGACTGTGAAGAGTTTGTTCACATTTGCGGTGGCCTTGATTCTATACTTCTACCGTTCCCTGGAATCCATCTCTTCCACCCCTACCCCCAGCTGTTGACTCTGTCTTCTCCTTTCTGTTTCAGCAGTTGGCCACAGAGAATCTTTTTTTTTTTTTTTTTTAATTTTTTAAATTTATTTCAGCATATTATGGGGGTACAGATGTTTCTGTTACATATGTTGCCCTTGCCCCCACCTCCCTCCCTAAGTCCGAGTTTCAAATATGTCCATCATTTGGGTGGTG
>CAUYSK010083889.1:0-20319 GCA_963575035.1 Avahi laniger | reverse complement strand
GGTCTCAAACTCCTGAGCTCAAACGATCTACCCGCCTCGGCCTCCCAGAGTGCTAGGATTACAAGCGTGAGCCACCGCGCCCAGCCCAGACAGTGAAATTTTAATGCAACCAATTTGGGATAGTCAACTGACTACATAACTTGTGAATGTAAAACTTTGTGATAGTTAATTTCATGTGTCAATTTGACTGGGCTGTGGAGTACTCAGACCTTGGATCAGGGTTATTCTGGGTGTATCTGTGAGGGGGTTTCAGGTGGATGAGATTAAAATCTGAATTGGTAGACTAAATAAAGCAGACTTCCCTCCTCACTATGGATGGGCCTCATTTAATCCTTTGAAGCCCTGAATAGAACAAAAAGGCTAATTCTTCCAAGTAAGAAAGAATCCCTCCTACTTGACTGCCTTCAATTTGAGCCACTGGCTTTCTCCTGCCTTCCTTGGTTTCCTGGTTCTCAGCTCTCAGACTCTATCTGGACCTAGACCAGTTGCTCTCCTGGGACTACACCTTGCTGACTCACCTGCAAATGTTAGGACTTCTCAGCCACCATAATCACAGCAACCAATTCTTTATAATAAATGTCTTTCTATGTGTATACACATCCTATTGGTTCTGTTCCTCTGGAGAACCCTGACTAATACAAGCTGTTAGAGCCGGTTCCCCTCGGCCCCAGGAACAGAGAGGCAGAGCCACCAAGGCTGCAAATGGCAAAGGAGTTTATTGGCTAGCTCGAGCTAGGGTCCAAGTCCCAGGGCACCAACGCAGTGGCCTCCCTATGACCCAGGACCCTGCCCCGGGGTAAAAGTTAAGCTTTTATACTTTTTTTGCACACGACACGCGGAGCACACACCCCCCCCCCCCCATAGTTCACTGGGTCCTTCAAAAGTGGCTGATCATGTCGGCTCCTGATTGGTTGGCTCCAGGCCTCGGGATTTTCGCGCCAGCACCGGTTGTGGTCAGCGACATTTCGGGGAAACCGAAACTTAGGCCTACTCCAGGAAGTTCAGCCTGTCATGGAGTCACTCCTGCCCTTTTTCCTGTTTTTCATTCTGATTAACTATATTTAACTAACAACTAAAAGCAAGCACGGTTACAGAAGCAAATAGCATCAGTTAGAATCAAAGAGAGCACATTTTCTTTTAATCTCACACAATTCGTCTCATATAAAACAAAGTACAGTCTCCTATTATCAATTCCTGTTTTTCAAAGCTACTTTGGTTTCACCCAGGAAATTTTACAAAAAGCCAAGAAGAATGCTGTGACATTTTACAGAAGATGTCTGAATAGAGTAAAAAAAAAAAAAAATGGTTTGTTACAATCATAACTCGATCACCTATTCATTGTTTGACCTTGAGTAATTCACTTAATCTATCTGAGACTCATTCATTCATTCAACAAATACTCTGCAGAATGCTTTTTCTGTACCGGGCGCTGAAGGGATTAGGATTGATAAGATAAAATAAAATCCCCACCCTTTAAAAAGTTCAGTAGAGTGAGAGCTAGAGGCACGTGATAGAAAAATTCATGTTCAAAGTGTAAGAGTTGTAAATATTGAATCATCAAGCACCCTCATCTCCTACTCTACTCCTACACAAACTGTCTACTTCTGGCACAGTGGAGCATTCTATTTCATGCATATTTGGCACTCGAACTCAAACTCTGCCTATACTATCATCTTCCCTTTCTGGAATTATCTTTCCGGATTGTACCACTGTCATTTCAAAGTCTTATCAACTGCCTCAGCCTACTAAGATCTTCCCCTACTTTAAATTTCCAAAGATTTTATTTTCTGTGCTCTTCATTAGCATTTATCAAATATGAGCTATTATTCATCTTTGCATATAATATTCTATTGTTAAGTTGCTGAATATAGAATATGTTCTTATACTTCTTTCTCTCATCCAGTATAGTAAGCATGTCTTAAGTAACAATAATGATTTTTTTGTTGTTGACTCAGTATGAGAAACTGAGAAATCACTTCATTTCAATGGCCTGATTTTTCACAAGCTACACAATGAAGAAAATACTTGATAATTGAAATGTAATGTAAAATATTTTGGTTTTTGAGTAGGAAAAAAAGACCAAATATGTTACAAACATAATAATTTGTTTACAATGGTGTTATGATATTAAGACAATTAATCAACAACTATTACTGAGATTAAAAAATCTGTTCATGACAAATATCCAAAATACTCCTTTATGTAAGGATTCTAATCTGCAATCAAAAATTAAATTCTAACTTTTGGAAAAGGACTAAGCCATATACTATTTGTAGTTGCAATTTATAGGTATGTGGTTACAGAACTGAGCTCTGTAAGAAAAAGTGCAGGGTTGGGAACATGTTTTTAACTTGTGAAGGCAATAGAGAAAAGTGATTAAGAATCAGATTCCTCATAACTGCACAAATGTGGACACGTTAGTTAACATTGTGAAGCCTCAGTTTCTTCTTGAAAATTCGTAAATTAAAATTGTATTCTCTTTTTGGCTGACATAAATTTAAAAGTATATTTCTAACTCTCGGGATTTTTTATTTCATAAATAACTAAATTTATAGGATTGTGGTGAAGGATTAATGAGTTATGATGATGTAAAGTACTAGTAATTTGCCTGGCATTTGGTAGTTGTGAAATAAATGCCCAGAAAGCGTGTATGTGGCCAGTCATATGACATTCTTCACCACTGCTTCTGCTTTATTCCTACTTGGCTAAAATCTCTGTTAAGTATGTTATACTCCCTGTGCCTTGAAAAAGCTTATAATCTGATTTTTCCGAAGTAGGTTTTTACAAGTTGAAAGTTCATCTCTCATTTTATGTTTTATACAAGTGCTTTTTCTCTACATAATGTACTTTCTTTGTGGAAATCATTATCTCAAGCATTGCTCCAAGAATAAGATTATAGTTTAAACAAAAAGAAAAAAACAGTCAGGGGTCTCCATTCCTTTTTAAATTCCATAATGAATTTGCAAAATTCCATCTAAGTAGCTACATTGTTCCAGGTCCATTAGGCATTAGCAGCTGGACTTAAATTTAACAACTTAAGTGTAGCATTAAAAAGGAAATAATGGGAAACATTTGCATGTGACTATTAAATATATAAATATTCAAGATTCGAGCTGAACTGAAGGTAAAAGAACAAAATTCCCTGCAGTTAGATTAAATCTTCTAAATGGTCTATTAATAGTAAACTATAGATCCCGCAGCAGATGAAAGCTAAAGAATGGAAATGTCTGCATAGGCATCTTACATTTATTTCAAATCATTGTAACAACGGAAAACATATGCAACACATGTACACAGTGCATAGAGGTGCATCTGGGGAGGGAAGCAATACTTGAGAGACAAATAGTGGGAAAAACTACCAAGCCCGGCTCACAGAAACTGAGGCTTAATTCAGACTGGGTCTCCTAACACCAAATTATTTTAAATGAGTTTCAGTGTCCTCAGAGTAAAATTCAAACCAAAACAAACAAAACCAGATGACTTCATAGATTGTGGTGAAGACTAACAAATATGTTAGCATATAAAAGCAAGGCAAGTGTTTGCTAAAGAATGCTCAATAAAGGATAGTTTCCAATTTTGATTGCCAAGAAATCAGAAGCTTTGAGATGACAGTCTGCTATAAGAAAAAAAAAAAGAAATCAGAAGCTCCTTGAGAAGCAGGGAACACATCAAAAAATTTTCTTGTGTTTGCTGACTTTCTAGATGAGTAGGTGTATGTGTGTACCAATGACTATAGCTGTCGTCAAAAAGAAGATAGGAAGACAGAATTTGGTATTTGCTTGGTTGGTTTTTTTGTAATCGCATTGACTTCAGCCATTCATCTGAATTTTGTGTCGCATTTCTCAAGCACCCTGTTATCATTTTCCTTCCTTGGAAGCTAATTATGATAGAGCAATTACGATCTGAGAAAGAACACCAGACATGTCTGTGGCCAAATTCAACTGGAGTTGAAAACATCTTTATATTAATAGAATGAAACAGAGGAATTATAGGAGTTTTATTTTCTCTCAAGGAAAGATTCTTTAATACAGAGACCTTTTTTTTTTTTTAAGTGAAAAGTTTCTGCTACTGGTAAGAGGGCTTGAGGGTCTGAACTGGTTTGATGACAATACCTCTCCCATCTCCTTTCATGTTTTCTCTAATATGGTTAATTTCATTTCAACAAGACTCTTCTTATTTTTTTTGGACAATATTCACCACCAGCCGGGATCAGTGGCTCACTCTTGTAATCCCAGCACTTTGGGAGACCAAGGCAGGAGGATCTCTTCAGGCCAGGACTTCAAGACCAGCCTGAGCAACATAGCAAGACTCTGTCTCTATAAAAAATAAACATAAAAAATTAGGTGAGCATGGTGGCACACACTTGTAGTTCCAGCTACTCGAGAGACTGAAGCAGAAAGATATCTTGACCTGAGGGGTTTGAGGCTGTAGTGAGCTTTGATGATGCCACTGCACTCCAGCCCCAGTGACAGAAGAGACCCTGTGTCTGTGAAAAAAAAAAAAAAAAGGAAAAGGCTGGGTGCAGTGGCTCATGCCTGTAATTCAAGCATTCTGGGAGGCTGAGGCAGGAGGATCGCTTGAACCCAGGAGTCTGAGGTTGCAGTGATGGTGATGCCCCTGCACTCTAACCGGGACAACAGAGACTGTCTCAAAAAATAATAATACATACATAAAAATAAAAATAAAATCATAATAGTATTCACCACTGTAAGTATGTAATTTTATAATATTGGTAAGTGAAGAACGCTAAAAGATTGCAGGCCGATTTAAAACTTTTTAAAAATTTATTGCCAGAATTCTAGTTAGGATGACATAAGTAGTTAAGAGTGCTAGCTCTAAAATTAAACTACTTGGGCTCAACTTACAGCTCCACTATTTCTCGCTGTATGATTTTGTCTTAGTTATTAACTTCTCCTTCCCTCATTTTCCTTGTCTATAAAAGAGGAAGGATTACAATAATTGTTTTGCTTCATGGTTTATGGTGAGGATTGAGTTAATAGAGTTCAAAACAGTCTGACACGGTATATGTTCAAAGAATGTTATCAGCAAACACTATAAGAGCAAATGAAGATTTCTCTACTACTAAACTGAATAGTGTAAGTTGACTGAATTTTATAGAAAGAGGGACATTACAAGTAGCTAATACAGTGGGTTTCAAATTTTTTGACTGTAACCCATGGTGAAAAAAATATTTTATGTCATAACTCAGTATGCACATATATTTAAGAAAAAAAAGGATTTGTAAAATAGTATTTAGTATATGCAGTGCACCCTGATATTTCTTTCCTCCTTTTTCTTTTTTTTTTTTTTTGAGACAGAGTCTCACTCTGTCACCCCAGCTAGAATGCAGTGGTGTAAGCATCATCGTAGCTCACTGCAACCTCAAACACCTGGGCTCAAGTGATCCTCCTGCCTCAGCCTCCCGAGTAGCTGAGACTACAGGCACGCACCACCACACTCAGTCAGTGTTTTCTCTTTTTGGTAGAGATGGGGTCTAGCTCTTGCTCAGGCTGTTCCCCTGGTCTCAAACTCCTGACCTCAAGTGATCCTCCTGCCTCAGCCTCCCAGAGCGCTAGGATTACAGGTGTGAGCCACTGTGCCCAGCTTGTTTCATTTTTTAAAGATGCTGGTTGCCAACCACTAAATTGATTTTGCCACTCATTAAGGAATTGCAATCCACAGTTCCAGAAACAGTGACCTAATACAGTCCTTTCCATTGGAGAAAACCGAAGCCCTAAGAAATTGGGAAATTTGCTTGCTTAAGATTACTTAGTTACAAAGGGCATAAAATTCTGGGACCAGAATTTTTAATTTACCTACAGTAACATTTACTCTTTGAAGTGTGCAGTTCAATAGTTTTTCGTATATTCACAAAGCTGTGCAACCATCACCACTAATTCCAGAACATTTTCATCACCCCCAAAAGAAATCCTGTACTCACTAGCAATGGAACCGGAATTCATATTTTACTCCCAAGTCCAAAGACCTTTGCATTGTCAAAGTCTTATATGGATATTCAAACTGATTAATTTAAGTATTAATAAAGCTTAATAAGTATTTATATGTCTAAATGATCAAATATATCAAATACTTGCTAGGACTTTGCATAATTCTGTGTCTTTAACCATCTCAAGATTTTATATAAATTTCTGTATTTTTTCAGGGTTCCCCCACAAATATATACCAGATTCTTGAGAATATATGGAAAGCACTTAGGAATGGGTTCTCCATACTGTAAATAGACTCAGGAAATGCTTTGTTCTTTGGATGTACAGCACATCATCTCAAAGAAAATGAGACTGGTAATTTTCATAGAGAGTATGTGAGACTTTAGAGAAAAGCACACAGAAGTTGTTTATTTGGAAGCCTTTTATAAAAGGGGGGATTTTTTTCCTATTTCAAAGTTTTCAAATAGAGTTTACAACTAGACAATAGGTCCTTAAGAGGCTTAAGGAGAACGTAAATATTCTCCTGAACAAGAGTTCACATAAATTTTAAAAGTCACTCACCATAACATAAACCAATTTTCCCAGTCTGTGGTTTTCAAAACATCCGCTCCTCGGTCTCTTGCTTGCTTTTATTTTAACTTGTTGGAATTAATTTTATACAGAATGAGCATGAGTACCAATTTTCTATTTTATGCGAAAATTACCAGGTCTCCAAAAGAAAAATCTCTAAAGTTAGTCATATTTGGGTTATTTAAACAGCAGCTATGAGAGTTATTGTGTACAGTTTGAATCTTCAGTACATGGTTATTGATTCTTTAGTAAATGTGTTTTCAAGTATTCATAAGGACATACATCCGTTCGAATTAAAGACTGAACTTAGGGTTCAAATAATATGAAATGGATATAGATTTGCCCAATATAAGGAAATGAAAATAAATAATAATGGTAATAAGGCTAGAAGATAATATTTTAAAATAGTGGCTAGTTCTAATCAAAACCAAAAAAGTTTTTAAACCAAACTAGGTATAAATTATAAAAATTGATTTTATTTGTCTCTAATAAAAATTACCAAAAGAAAATTATGTATTTTAACATAAAATTTTAGAGGATATTAATTTCTTTTTCTCTGAAAAAATTCTAATAAAGTCTTTAAATGTCTATTAATATTTACACTCCTTGGATTTCAGTACAAAGTGTCCTGCCATTTATCTCATTGCTTCCAGTTAATAAAGTCATCTCTTTTAACATAATAAAGACCAAAATAGAATATATCAAGAGACACACTATGCTTTGTAAATGAATGAATAAGCTGATTTTAAAAATAGTAAACACCCTTACCTAGTGTTGGGCTATTATTAACTGTTAGCACTGACTTTTATCACTGAGTTACGGTTACCATAACTACAGTTACAGTTACCATTAACTACAGTTACACAGACTTGGCAGTTAAAATGTAAACCTTAACAATGACTTAATTTAGATATTTTGAATTTGGTAGGGTAATTATTTATGCTGTACACACAGTCATTTCCCAGATATTTAGTTCCTTGCTTGAAGACCATGGTTTTAGGGAGTTGTCAATGGAAGTTTGACTTGATGCCTGCAAAATACTAATCTCCAGAAAGTTATATTTAATATATGCTGTTTTTTCTGAACTGAACTCATTCTTTTCAGACTACTCTCATACTTCTTTCTAAGTTTGCTCCAATCCTTTCTTAATGATGTAAGAAAAGAAAGAAAGAATTTTTTATGAATTTGTAGAATCTCATATTTCTTAGTTATACCTTCCTAATTATAAAGGCAACTTACTCATTTTTATTATTCCAGAATTTGGAGAAATGCAGTTTTATGTGGTCATTGAAATAACATTTAAAAATAATTTCTTCTCTGCAATCACAATCACTCTTAGTAGAATAGGTTTTGGAGCATCTCCTCTTATAAGCTGTATGTTACTCAAACCCCTCTAAGCCTGAGGCATCCAATCTGTAAATGGGGATAATACTACCCATCTCCAGGGTTACTGTGAGGATTCAGTGAATGATGAAGGTAAAGCACTTGGCATATGGTGAAGGCTCAATAAAAAGATAGCCGTTAATGGAATTGCTGGATTGAATGGTACTTCTACTTGCGAGGTATCCAAAGAATGGAAAGACAAGCACCACATGTACTCACCATCAAATTGGTATTAACTGATCAGCACATAAACGCACATATAAGAATAACATCTATTGGATGTCGGGCAAGGGGGAGGGGGGAGGAGGGAGAGGGGACTGGTATATGCATACGCAAAGAGTGCAATGCGCACCACCCGAAGGATGGACATATGTGAAACTCGGACTTGAGGAGGGGGCAAGGGCAACATACGTAACCTAAATATCTGCACCCCCATTATATGCTGAAATAAAAAAAAAAAGCAAAAAAAAAAAAAAGATAGCCGTTGCTGCTGTTGTTGTTTATCGATCCTAGTAGCTGCATTGCCTATCTGATTTATTCATTCATTCGCATGATCTAAAACACATTTCATCAAAGCATGGGTCTTTTTTTTTTCTCTTTGAGACTCAGGGTCTTGCTCTGTCTCCCATGCTGCAGTGCAGTGGCATCATTATAGCTCACTGCAACCTCAAACTCCTGAGCTCCAGCGATCCTCCTGTCTCAGCCTCCCTAGTAGCAGGGGCTATAGGTGGACATCACCACGCCCAGCTAATCTTTTCTATTTTTTGTAGAGATGGGGCTTGCTCTTACTCAGGCTGGTCTCGAACTGGCCTCAAGCCACCCTCCCACCTCCACCTCCCAAAGTGCTAGGATTACAGCTCTGAGCCACCGCACCTGGCCAAAGCATAGGTCTTATGTTAAATATTTGTTGCATATGTGATTCCCTTAGAAAGAAGAAAAGTTAAGTAGCTATTTCAAGTAATCAACAGCCCTATTCATACACAAGTCAAAGAAGAGTGAATATATTTTGCTACAGGATTAAATGCATTATGGTTTACATCAAATAATAAGATCTGGTCAGTCAGAATTTAAAATGTGCTCAGACACCAATGTGAAAAATGATGATCTATGCAGCTAAAAATGCACAAAGAAGGTTTAGCTTTAGAAAGGAGATAAAAACCAGGTTTTCAAACGCATGGATTTATTCTAAACACTTTTTAGACTCCCCCCCCCACCATAGCGCTACGTTGCAAAGCATCTAATAATAAAAGTTCC
The DNA here is from genome assembly GCA_963575035.1 of Avahi laniger. Lineage (NCBI taxonomy): Eukaryota > Metazoa > Chordata > Mammalia > Primates > Indriidae > Avahi > Avahi laniger. The sequence continues at coordinate 11,164 of CAUYSK010083889.1, read as the reverse complement.
TTAACACCAACTTTTTATGTCTCATAAACTGATGTCAGTTAACTTTAAAGATAAGAGCCTCAGGCCCAGCGCAGTGGCTCACGCCTGTAATCCTAGCACTCCGGGAGGCCGAGGTGGGCGGATTGTTTGAGCTCAGGAGTTCGAAACCAGCCTGAGCAAGAGACCGAGACCACGTCTCTACTAAAAAAATAGAAAGAAATTAATCGAACAATTAAAAATATACAGAAAAAAAATTAGCCGGGCATGATGGCGCATGCCTGTAGTCCCAGCCACTCGGGAGGCTGAGACAGTAGGATTGCTTGAGCCCAGGAGTCTGAGGTTGCTGTGAGCTAGGCTGATGCCATGGCACTCTAGCCCAGGCAAAAGAGTGAGACTCTGTCTCAAAAAAAAAAGAGCCTCATTTATAGTTTCTTTTTCTAAACGTTCAATGCAGGTAAACATTCTAACTTTAACTTCTTGCCTTCAAGCAAAGTTATGTTCTACTTTTCATAACCCATTTGTAAAGATTTCAAGGAAGTAGCAATCTGGTAGCAATTTTAGTGGTATTTAAATTCAATGTCAGACACCGACATATTGTGATTACACATCAGCTTAATATATCAGAAAAGTACAGGCCGAACACTTGGTAATGGCTGCAGGAATTGCAAATCTAGATCTTAGGAGAAAATTACAAGCCTATATGACAGAGAAATCAAATGGTTTTCAGCATATTCCCACTCCAGTTTTGGGGTGGCTGATGCCTGAATTGTTGTGTTGACAAGGATTTTGAGGATGGAGTTAATGCTCTGGGAGGAAGGGTGTATGCTATGCCATGATCTAAACGCCGTAATTGCCATGAGCAGGCAGGAGGAGGGACTGTATTGCCAGCTCTGTTCTAAGTTTGGAGTCTTACATGTGGCACAAGTCACATGAGTCTGAGCATTGGGGTCCTACAATCTCTTATCGCCCTTCCATCTGTGCATCTGTTTCAGCCTTCTCTGTGAAAACTGGCTCCCCCATCCCACCCCCACCTCCGCTCAGTACGTGTGGCAGGAGATGCTGTCCTCAGGGCATCTGAGTTTACTGTTAGCTGTACAGGTAAGTAGCAGAGACTAAGTAGAGGTTCTAATTTGCAAAGAACAGACATGGTCCCTATTTAATTTAAGCAGAAAAGGAATTTATTGGAGGCAGCTGAGAATCAACAGGAAGATTAGAGGAACTGGTTCAGGCAGGAAGCAAGGATGAGTTCAGAGTCCACGTCCTGCCACGAGGATGGTCTGCTTAGGACACAGGCACCATCAGCACTGGATACTTGTCGCCTATGGCTCCTGGACATTCACCTTCTGCCATTTGATTCTCAATTCTGCCACAGCCACCACCAATAATCACTAAGTCACCTTTGCGTCACTCCTTCAAAATCAAAAATTTCAGCCTGGAGCCTGGGATCAGCAGTACTCAGATCACAGGCTATTGTGATATATACAGATCACTCCAGCTATTGGTGGAGAAACAATTTTCAGAGAAGAGGAACTTAAGTTTAACAGGCACCCTCAAAAGGTATCCACTACATGCTGTATTTTGCTCAGCAGAGGCCACGTGAGAGGATGCCAAGTGCTCACCCAGCTTAGAATCTGCCTTCACAGAACAGAGTGAGAAACCAAGTTGAGTATATGAAAGTCTGAAGCTGTGGGTAAGGCTGTCTGGGAATAGGCAGAGTAGGTACCATGAGCTAGAGCTGAAGCCAGGGACTTTGGTAGATAATAACAGGCCGGGGGCCAAATTGCAAAAGAACTAGGAAGAACTGAAGTGGGAGAAATCTACCAAAGTAGATTCCAACAGCAAAGACTACACAGTCAGAAAATAGTCCTGGAGATGGGAAGACATACTAGGCACAGGGTGAAACTCTAAGATTGTAGACCAGGTAGCCAAGAAAAAGGTAAAAGCTAGAGAAAGCAACAAAAGGAAGAAGATGGAGCAGATTTGCTAAAGTTCATGTAAGATGGTCATTTGTGACATCTATTAATTATAAGACATGTTTGATCAATGTCTATTCCTTGTAGGACATGTCCTTATATATCCATTGACTTGGTTTTCTTAAACAGCCTCTGCCCAGTTGAGGGGAAGTAAAATTGTAATACAGGAACCCCACTCCTTGAGGCAATGAAGACATCAGGAACACTGCGAAATTGATGGGTACCTCCCCACTGAGCTTGGCACAATGAGCCTAACACTTAAGGAGAAATACCTTCCTTTTGCCTGATCCTCCAAGTCTTTGCTTAGAGGGGTCCTCATATTCTTTCTAATTGGGCCTAGGAGCGGTCTTGGCCAGACGGAGAAGGCGAGACTAAGGTGGTACAGGTAACTTCAGTTACCAAGTGGATTTGAGGAGATCCACTCTTTGAATGGAGGAAGGCATTGTGAGGTGGAGTGAGGATGGCTGTTAGAGAGCAGAGACAGTGCAGGCTTTCTCCTGTCACCAGGAAGAGAAAATCATCATCACTGGAAGCAGCAGCAACAATAGCAGCGATTCACTGATAGCTTGTAGGAGAGGTTTACCCTAAACAAAAACATTTCCTGGCAGAATCAGTTTCCAGGGTGATGGGGAGGGGGGGCAGCTCAACTTCCAATCATTCAAACTTCCAGCCAGATAATTTTAAGCATTAATAAACTTAAATAAATAAAGAACATTTAACTTTTACAGGGACCTAACATATCCCATAAATTTGTTTGTTTAAAACTTTCCCTTTGGCTGGTCCCATGGTAGTGAGTTATCAGAACTTATTAACATTAGTGTCAGTAAAGTTGGTATTCAACCCCCTACTGCTAAATTTGACTGGCTTTAAAAAATAAAAAAATAAAACTTTCCCCTAGACTTTCCCAAGGGGTTTTAAGACTTAGACCCCTTATCACTCTCAGTCACCCATGTACGTACTATAACTCTGTGCTGTGCAGGAGGAGAAACAGGGGTAAAGTTCTTTATTTGACCATTTCAGGCTGAACAGGTTTTCAGCCAAAAGCAATTTCTACTATACCAAATTCAGTGACACTTTTCAGATTTTCTCATTTTTTAAAAAAAGTTTTAAATATTCCTGGAAACAAGTGAACCATTAAATAGAAGATTGAAAACTTTCCAGGTTATTTACGGACTGAAGCTTATGAAGAAGATAATGAATATTTAAAAAAAAAAAAAAGACATTGAATGAGGTAATAAAAATCAAAATGAGGGTGATGAGAAGCAAACCCAGTAAATCGATGTAACCTATAACTTGTGGGTCAGATTTTGACACCTTCTCCCCACCTTTAAAACTCCATACAGAACATCTTCAAAGCCACTGGGGTGAACTAGTATTTTAGAGTTGATTTTTTGAGACTGAGAGTTTAGGAAAACAAAATTATCTCTATTTTATTTAGAAGTTTAGAAGGTAATAGTTCAAGGAATTTATTTTTTAGTTTTAAGAAAAGCTGAATACAAATCTACATGAGAATTTTAATGTTTAAGACAGTCAATGGCAAATGAAGTTTTGATAGCCAAATAAAATACAGCACTGTTCCACATTATTATATGTACCTTTTTGTTCATCTGAATGCCTATCCCTACTTTTGGCTCACTTAGTGAGCTGAAGAAAAATTTTTTCAAATCCTTATATGCATTTCCTTAAGTTCCCAGAATACCAGAATACTGACACGATTTTGCTATTTCATATTTGTTGAAGGCGATTCTGATTTCGCTAAAAACCACAGACAAAGGAAACCAACAGTCCCACAATAATTTTGATAACCCTACCAAAGAGGAAACACAGAGAGGAAGTTACTCTAAGAGTCTGGCAGGGCAGAAGTGACTTCAGTAGAAGACGAGGTTCAGCCCGTGCAGACCTTGACGAACCCTCATCTTTACCCCACTTCTGCATCCTCCCCCTTCTTCAGCGACTGACTCCAAGGCCAAGAGGACAAGCGCACGGATTCAGATGATCACTTCCACTTGTGGGGTTGCAGCCTCAGTTTCCGCGGCTGTCAAGCAGGATAGTGATACCCGTCCCAGTTTCCTCACTGGCACGTTGCCAGGATCATGTAAGAAAACGCTGTCCCAAACATAAGCCAAAGCCACCATTACTGGGATAGTCGCCAACAAAACTCAGCGTCGGTTTCCCTCCGGCAAGGCTGGTTCGACCTACAGTCAACAGGAAGCTCCAAGGCCGGGGACAGGATCCCTGCCTAGGAAGGAGGCCAGACGCAAACGTTTCTGGACGGCGTTCAGGATGGTGATGAGGGTGTGAGTAACGCCCCCTGGCTCACGCGGTCGGGCTGAGATTTTACTACCAACGACAAAGGGTGAGGAAGCGTAGTACTGACAAGCAAACAGCCAACGAAAACACTCAATCCCGTCCTCCCCCACAAAAACAAAGCCCCAAAGCCCTGGGCGCTGCCGAGCGCTGGGCAAGGCTGAGGGGCGGAACCGGCGCGCCCCATTCAATCCCCGCGCAGCCCGGCGGGCGGGCCGAGGGTCTGCTCTTGGGGTGGAGAAGCGCCGCCTCCTCACGCCCCCTCCGCCTGCGCCGCCCCGGGAATCCGCCCCGGACCCTGCCGCCATGTTGGGCCGGGAGGAGTGACCGGGACCGGCCGCCGACCTGGACGGCTGCAGGGCGGCCCGGAGCCCGCGGAGGGGACGCGGTGGGGCGCCGGCGCCGGAAAGCGAAGGGCGCGGGAGCCGGGCCGGCGCGGCGCGAGTTCCGGTGAGCGGGCGGCCGCGCGCAGGTAGCCGCAGCTCCCGCCTCCGCGAGGAGTGCAGGGGCGGAGCCGGGAGGAGAGGAGGCGGAGAGTGGGGCCGATGGGTGGGGAGCCCGGGAATTCCCTCCTCCTGAAGTAACGAGTCCCAGGCCGGCTGCGCCGTCGCCGCTGCTGCCGGGCGCCCCGGGACGAGGAGGTGGAGGAGGGAGAGGGCCCGCGGGCCTCGCCTCCGCCCGCCGCCCCCTCCCCGCCAGCCCGAGCTGCTGCAGCAGCGACTCATGCGAGCGCGGCCGGAGGGCAGGTAAGGACCTGGCGGGGCCCCGCGGGCGGAGGCGGCCGACCCCAGCCGGGGCAACGCTAGGCCCGGGCGCCTGGAGGCGCCGCCGCTCCCCGCCCCTTCCAGCCCGGAGTCGGGAAGTTGGGGAGAAACTTCTCCCCTCCCCCGGCCCGGCTCGCCCGGCGGGCGTGTCTCCTTCTCCGCGCTACCTGCTCGCCCCCTGCTCGGTCTCCGCCCTGGTCCGACTTGAGGTTCTCGGAGCGTTGGGACTCCCCCTCCCCCGCCCATGTCTTCCAAGTCGCGTGGGCCCCCGGTGAGGTGCAGGCGAGGCTTATTTTTGTCCCTGCAGCCCGAAGTCCTGGGCGAGGGAAGTGGCCCCCTTCTGCCCTAGAGGTTGGGGGTCTGTGTGTCGGCTGACGACGGTGGCAGCTGTGCCGGGAAGGACGAGGGTGTACGGGGCGAGTGGGTGAGCCTCTGGCTTCACTTGGTTTGATTGAAAACCGCAACATGTTAAAGTTTTCCTTTGTTTTGGGTTGGGGGTTGGGAAATTTGCTATTCAGCGTCCACTTTTACAGTATCATGCCACTCTGCCTCCCATTTGGTTCCGTTCTCTGTCCACATGTGTTAAAAGAAAATTTTGGTTTAAAGTGTGTTTTTCTTGATAATTGCTTCCAGCTTTTGCTTTATTAGGCGTGGGCGGAGTTTTAAGCAGCTCTTCGAAAGTCGGGTCTAATATAGGGACTGCTTTAGTTTTTGTTTGTAGTGAGTAGGACACAACTTAATTCTGATTTGGTTGAATTAGATCCCGCATAATTAATTGAAACGGGCATGTAATGACATAGGGTCTAAGAATTTATAAGCTATTAAAGTAAATAATGAAAAATCTTTATTAGAACGACAACTTCATGACGTTTATTATTCCACTGGTGCGTGTGTTCACATAGATGATCTTACATATATAGGATATGATTGCATTAATAGTATATTTGCTCATTATAATTGTAGGATTATAGTGCCAAAGATACCGTGATAATTTTAAGTGTATTTAAACCATCTTGTTAAGTTTCTAAAGTTAAGTTACACACTAAGGAAATTAGTACTAAATGTATACATGTGACTGTACACTGAAGAAAAAGTACATGGTAAATATCTTAACTATCACAATGCTTGGCACACAGTGAACAGGAAACAGTTTGAATGGACAGGAGTGAATAAAGGAGTGTCTTGTATTAGAAGCCAAGGATCTTGTATGCATCACAGATGATTTTCATATATCGTACTGTAAGAAAGTTTTATTTTACCAAGCCATATATATGGGGTTTTTTTTTCCTTACAAATATGCTGCTGTTGCTGCCATAGTTGACAGTTAAGAAAAGGAAATTAAATTGTATTTTAATTTTTGGACATTAGCTAAAAACCTCAGTAGAGATTTTAAACGCAGGTTGACAGTTCAGAGGGTCATAAATTTGAAAAAGACAATTGCTTTTGATGTGAATCTAAATTCAAGACAGTTTTTAGCCATGTTTCCAGAATAAAAGATAAAAGAGCTCTTAAAATATCTACCCTGCTGTAACCACTGTAATGTTATAATAGCTTTAATTTTGCAGTTAGTTTTTGCTGACTTCATAAACCACAAAATTGACTCCTTTCTGTTCAACTGAAAGTGAAATTACAGCTTTGACCTATCTTCCTGGGATAGGTGGAATTTGTCTTACGGTTGAAGTATAATATTAATATATGGTCTCAGGTTTTTTTTTTTAGTTCAGGAAATTCTCAAGCTAAAAAAATCAATGTTTATGCAAATAAAACTCTTCTGTGGTATGTAATGGTAAGAGAATAAATGTGCTATAAGAATAGCAATGACTCAATGGAAGTGAAATATTACCAACCAGTGGTGTGAGACTCGTTCATCAAGTACAAATTTGCATCATTTTAGGTAGTAAATAATTTATTACTATGAGTAATTTTTCTTTTCTTTCTCTCTTTTTTTTTTTTTTTTGAGATGGGTGGGGTCTTACTATATCACTCAGGCTGATCTTGAACTCCTGGGGTCAAATGATCCTCTGGCCTCCGCCTGGCCTCCCAAGTAGCCAGGACTACGGGCACACAGCACCCGCCTGACTTCGGGTAATTTTTCTTTACAAATTAAGTGTAGGCATCATTTATTAGTTCTGTTAGCATTATATTAAGAAAGAAGCCTAATATAAAAAAATTTTTTTAAAGCAATTCTAAGCTCTGGTGTCTAAGAATGGAAGCTTGGGTGATAAAACTATATATTTTTTAAAAACCTGCAAGGAAATGATTTCTGTAAAAGTAAAAATACGGGGTAAGAGAGGAGATTGTGATTGGGACCTGGCTTCTGAAGTGGTGGCAAAGTTCTTTTAGCCTGGTGGAGGTTGCAGGGATATTAGTTCATGAAGCCATGCATGCTTTTCTGCATGTGTGTTTTATTTTACATGAAACTTTTTTTTTAAGAAGTTTCTGTGTACTGTATAAGGTGCTTGGATTAAGAACTTAATATTTGGGGACTGACTTTAGAACACTGACTAGGCTGTCCTTTGCAGATAGGATTACACTTATTAAATCATAATTGTCATATACCAGCTAGTATATATAACTACCTCGAAAAAGTTACGTACTCGCTTCCAAATGTATAGTACTTAGAGAATTTTGAAAATTTTACATCAAGTTCTACTTGGTTTTCTTTAATATGTGAATTTGATGGAAGACATCAGGTTTTATGATTTTAAATACTCTTCAGCTTGTATGCTGTGACAACTAGGTAATCAAAGTATGTTGAGTGAATGGATACTGTTCTGTCATCAAATACCCTGTTTTTCAGAAGATTATGTAACAGCAATTAAAACTCAAAACTCAATTATGGCATAAAAGCAGTAAATCTTGACTTTTATCCATTTTCAGTTTTCTAGAGCAGTAATTCTTTATATCAGTAATTTCAGCCTTAGTTTTTATATTCTTAAGGATGTCATGAAATTCTCAGCATAAAATAAGTTTTTGTTTAAACTTTATGAAGGTGGATAGCACCGAAGGAAGAATACGTTTTGTTTCAAAAGAAAACAAATGACAGTATGGTGCTGGAGTTTCAGAAATGCAGAGAATCATTGCTTTATGCTGTTTTACTTGCTTTACGGTAATGGCTTGCTGTTTTAGTTACTCGTGTTGCTTTGCATTGTTGTAGAGTTGAAGAAGGGATCACATCTGTGCCAAATTCTTACATCACAGGAACTGTCAGTTGTGTTATAAAGTGATGTTTGTGGCTCTGGCTTTGTTGTGTGAATATTTACAGGAAGTTTTAGTAAGATCATCTATTGTTCAGAACCCTACATGGTTTAGGTCACCTTCAGTTCACATTTAAACAGGTTTGTGATATAAATACAAGTTCTCTAGCAAAATACAACTGCTGTTCTTTAAAGGAAATAATCTGTTCCTATTAAAGTATCTCGATGTCTTATTGCTAGTGTGCACGACAGTTTGTGTATGGCTATGGTAGGGTATGTATTATCTCTTTTCTTCCTCTCCGCTGCTTCAGAGCCACAATTAGGCTGAGTATTGCTCAGCCGCAGCTGCTGGGGTGATGATGAACCATCCAACTCCTGTCTAAACCCAGAGGCAGATTTAGCAAAAGGAGCTATAGTAACAGCAGAGGGTGAACGAGAAGAGCCAGTGCCGCTGCCAGTATCATTTTCACATGTTTGTATGCCAAGGAATCCCTGGCTGCAGCAGCACTACTGTTGTGTTGGAACTGCAGACTCGGCAGTATATCCTGGTTTGCATTGGCTTTACGTTTAAGATCTGGAAGCCCACTCCAGGAAAGACAGAATCGTGCAGTTTCAGGTTATAGAATAATGTACTATTGACATACTAATGGACTGACTTACAAGCCTCTGTGCCTCAGCTCCCCCTAACCCCAACTGGGGTAGCAGTGCCTTTCAGTTTCCCTTGTTTCCGTGTACAGTAAGCTATGAGACCGAAGGTTACTTGAAGCATATAGCATATACTCCATTTTGCTTTAACCTCTGATTCTTAGAATTGCTACTCTTGTTTGGGGGCTGGTAGGATTAGCTGACATGCAGGTTCTCTGGACTCCCTACTTTCTCCTAGGAAGTGGAAGGCTCTCAAGAGGGATTATTTGTAGAACTTTAGCTACATATTGCATATCCCCTGTGGCTACCTGAATTTTGCGGATAGGAACCCTACATTCTTTTCCTTTTGTTCTTTCTTTATTTCTGGCGTTTGAGAAGATGGACATCAACAATCGCAGATACAGTATCAGCTATATATGGCAAACCCCAGACTGGAAGATGCCACAGGCAAATTTTGCTGCTTCTGAAATGTTACTCAGTTTATAAATATGCCAAGCAGATAGCAGCAGCATCTTGTGTCCTCTCTTTTACTACTACTGACTACTGAAAACCTAGAGACAATTCCTTTTACTAATGCTGGCTTTGAAGCTTGGTGGGTCAGGGTTTGGCTAATTTGGGATGGGGCTTAAAGAATATGAGAGAAGCAGCACTCAAACTTGTATAACCAGAAGGAAGAAAGAGGTACAGGAAGACTATACACTTGCACATTAATAAATACGCATTGTCATTGTCATTGTGGCACACACTTAGCAGGACGTTGGTGTGATGACCTCTTTCTTTGTGCTCTCACAAAACCCCACGTCAGAGCATCATTCTTGCGTTGTAATTATTTCCATGCTTGTCTTTTATTCTTGACCTAGTGTTCACTGTGGTGAGAAGCTGTTTTATATTACCCCTTGAGAATAGCTCCTTGCACAATAAATATTAAATAAGTTTTGAATTGTATGTGGGGATGTGGTTCTGGGTATATTTATATGACTTTATACCAATAGTCTTTTTCTGTATACAACAAATACTTCAAGTACACCTCTACTAAAATACTAGAAAACTAGCTTAGCGCTTTTGCATAGGTTCAAGTTAAGTAAATTCTTTAGATTTTGTTTTGAAGGTTTTGTTCTAGATTGAAGATGATTTTATAAAATAGTTTAAACAATGTTGCAAACGTGGAATTAAAGGTCATTTTGATATTTCTAATATAAACTGGAAGCTCTTTGTAGTTGAAGTTAAACTAGTCTTTAACAAGATTTATTTCAAAGAAATCTTTTTTACTATTTTAGTGAATAAAGAAGGTCCAAATTATGCAAAAGAAAAAAATCCTAGTTTTTTAAGAAATGCATTTGCTATACATTAGTAGTGACAGTCGCTGCAATTCTAATTATGACTTATGTTTGTGTCCACTTAGGACAAAAAGAAGCCCCAATTTTCTTGCTGTAATGTGTATAAAGGAATGCGTAGTTCATGGGGTAAGTCTGCTGGGAGTCCGAGTGGGGACAGGAAGTGCTGCGAGGAAAGGACTGACCACTGAAACTTCAAGCTTGTCTGGTTTTCAGCCTCTCTGTTCCTAGCGGTATCGGGATTCTAGGTTTTCTTTAGCTGACTTACGAGGATATTCCCTTCTCTAATTTTTTAATATGATTTTCATTTCTTAGCATTAAGTGGAAATTGGGGTGAGGTGGTGGTTATTATGTATAAGTTAATACTTAACATTGTTTCATGGCAAGTTTATTGATTTCTAACATTCGTTCTGATGTGACTGCTATTTTACAGAGAAGAATAATCATGAAATAATAGCAATCAGGCATTTGGAAAGGAGCAGAGAAGGCAACATGGTGAAATAAGGAAAAGACTCAAAGGTAGAAGACCGTGTGGATTTTAGTTCCATTTCTGACAGTGAAGAGCTATACAGCCTTGGGCAGTTCAGGAAACTCATTAGGCCTCTGTGTTGTGATTTGAAATGAGAAGTAGTTGGGTCAGATAATTTCTAATAGTTTTTCAACCTGTATAAATGTGTGCTTCCACTACTGTCAAAGATTTTATAATACAGTCATGCACTGCATAACAAGGTTTCAGTCAACAGTGGTGATTCCACATGGTTGTAATGGAGCTGCCCAAACAGGCGTACCATTTTTTAATCTTTTAAAAATGTATTGGTTGATTGATTTTTTTTTTTTTTTTTTTTTGAGACAGAGTCTCACTCTCTTGCCTGGAGCGAGTGCTGTGGCGTCAGCCTAGCTCACAGCAACCTCAAACTCCTGGACTCAAGCAATCCTACTGTCTCAGCCTCCCAAGTAGCTGGGAC
>CAUYSK010083887.1:0-19515 GCA_963575035.1 Avahi laniger | reverse complement strand
GATCCTCCTGCCTCAGCCTCCCGAGTAGCTGGGACTACAGGCATGCGCCGCCATGCCCGGCTAATTTTTTCTATATATTTTTAGCTGTCCAATTAATTTCTTTCTATTTTTGGTAGAGACGGGGTCTCGCTCTTGCTCAGGCTGGTTTCGAACTCCTGAGCTCAAATAATCCGCCCCCCTCGGCCTCCCAGAGAGCTAGGATTACAGGTGTGAGCCACCGCGCCCAGCCCCATTTCTTTAGTATCTTTTTTATCCTTGCTGTATTTTTTTACACAAGGGCTCAGGGACATGTATATTTCTTATATACATTTCTTTCTTACATGAAGGGTGGCGTACTACAGATATTCTTTTGCACTTTGCTTTTTTCATTTAACACTGTGTCTCAGAAATCATTCCACTGTTTATTATTATGACTGATATATTTCATTTTGATGCTATCATAATGTTTATTTTTGTGATATTACATATGTTTTTTGTTATATTTGCTATGTTCTTTCTGTGTGAAATATGCATTTTGTGTGTGTGTGAGTGTGTGTACATTTGGTATTTAGGAAGGTTTTTTTCCTAGTGTTTGCCTTTATCCTTTTATTTTTGTACGTTTTTCACTAATAAAATTTTTGTTTTGGGAATATTGAATATTTACAGAAAAGATGGAAAAGTATTATTGAGAGTTCTTCTAAAACCCTTATTCAAGTTTACTTAATACTAACATCTTACATTACCATGGCACATTTGTCAAAACTAAGAAACCAACATTGATACATAAGTAACCGCTAAATTCCAAACTACATGAAGATTTCACCTTTTTTTTTTTAATACTTAAGTTTTTTTGTTCTTCCAAATGCAATTTAGCCAGGGTCCCAAGTTGCATTTAGTCATCATGTCTCCCCAGTCTACTCTACATTGTCGTCTCTCAGCCTTTTCTTGTTTTGTATGATGTTGACAGTTTTGGAGAATACTATGAGATACCTTGTAGAATGTCTCTCAATTTAGATTTCTTTGCTGTTTTCCTCACTATTAGGTGGCGACTATGGGTTTTGGAAGGAATGCAACAGAGCTGAAGTAACCTTCTCATCATATTATATCAGGGAAAAATGATATTAACATGATTGCTGGTGAGGCAATGTTAACCTTCATCGTTAGGTTAAAGGATTGTTTGCCAGGTGTATCCACTCTAAAATTACTATTTTTCCTGTTTACATACTCTGTTCTTGGATGTAAGACTAAGTCTATCCCACACTCAAGGGTGTGAGACATTAAGATCCACCTCTTGGAAGGGGACATATTTACTTATATTACTTGGAATTTTTTTTAAGGAAGATATGTCCTGTCTCTTCCATTTATTTATTTAACTAAGAGTTTATTTATATCAGTATGGGATCGTGTATATTTACTTTATACTTTCAGTTATAATCTAGTACCATGCTATTTATTTTATTGCTCAAACTTAATTTGATTTAAATAAAATATAAATATTATATATCTTGCATTATATACATTTATGTAATAAATATATTACATGTGAGACATTAAATTTATATATAATTTTATTTGTTTATAAACAAAACATTAAAATATGTGAATATACTTTTATATTTATATTTAGTAAAATATATAAATATACAAATATGTATTACATTATAAATTATATATTTATATTTTATTATATAAAATGTATATAATACAAGATATAGAATTTATATTTTATATAACAAATATAAACATAAAGTATTTTGTATATACTACTATGTGATTTATTTTGTTGTTCCAGTTTGGGCCACTGAGAGTCCTGTGTCCCTTTGACATGTCCCCATCCTTGTGTTTCTTTTTTCATTTTCTTTTTGAGACAGTGTTGCTCTGTTACCCGGGCTAGAGTGCCGTGGCATCAGCCTAGCTCACAGCAACCTCAGACTCTTGGCCTCAAGCGATCTTTTACCTCGTCCTCCCGAGTAGCTGGGACTACAGGCATGCGCCACCATGCCCGGCTAATTTTTTTTATATATATATATTTTTTAGTTGTCCAGATCATGCCTTTCTATTTTTTAGTAGAGACGGGGTCTCGCTTTTGCTCAGGCTGGTCTCAAACTCCTGATCTTGAGCGATCCACCCGCCTCAGCCTCCCAGAGTGCTAGGATTACAGGCATGAGCCACCGCGCCCGGCCCCGATCCTTGTGTTTCTTGAACTCAATCTTGTTTTATGGCACTACAAGATACTCCAATCTCATCTTGTCTTTCACCTGCTCCAACCTTGAAATCTGCCATTTTTCCAAGAAGCTCTGTTTTTTTTAATTGGAGAACAGTATCTAGAAACCAAGATCTAGCCACAGAGTGTGCTTTACTACTAAGTTGTCATTGTTTCTAGGTCTAAATTGACAGAACTAGGTAATATTTGTGTGTATACTAACTCACACATATATCTTTTAAAGATAAGCTTAGTCTCCTGTTTTTTTATTTAACCTTTTACTACCGGGTTTGGTATTTTGTGTTAGCTTAGCTGATTTTTGTTTGGTTTTTTTCCTAATATTTTTTGAAATTCACCTATACTACACAACTGTCAACATTTTCTATGTTTCTTTTTTCTCCCTTTTATTTTTTATAAATGAATTGTTTTTATTTTGTGGCAATATATAACACTTGTAAATTAGTTTTCCATCCTCATCTCCACCTAGGTTTTAGTCTTATGTGTGTATTTCTGTTTTCAAATGCTCAGCATTAGTCTTTTTGCTGATTTTATCCCTGTCCTCTTGTATGAATTTCATTGTCTAGATGATTCCTCAAGAAAGGCTGATGGATACAGAATTCCTTAAGTTCTTTTATGTTGAAAATTGTATTTCCCCAGTAACATTGATATTTAAAGGGCACCTTGGCTAGATATAATATCATTGGCTCACAGTTTTTTGTTAAATTGTTTAAATACCTTATATTTTATAGTAGTTTTAAATTTACAGCAAAATTGCAAAGATAGTGCAGGGTTCCTAGAAACCCCATACCCAGTTTCCTCTGTTAACAGATGTTTCAGTAGTATGCTATATTTGTCATGGTGAATGAATGAATACTGAAGCATTATTATTAAAATAAATTCATACTTTATTTAGATATCCTTAGTTTTCATATAATGCCTTTTCTGTGTTCCAGGTCACATCCAGGGTCCCATATTATCCTTGGTTGTCATGTCTTCTTAGGCTCCTCTTAGTTGTGATAGTTTCTAAGACTTTCCTTGTTTTTGATGACTGTGACAGTTTTGAGGACTATGATGAGGAATTTTGTACGTTGTTCCTCAGTTGGGATGCGTCTGATGTTTTTCTTATGATCAGACTTAGGTTATGGGGTTTTGGTAGGAAGACCACAGAGGTAAAATGCCATTCTCATCACATCAATGGTACATACTGTTAATATGACTTATAACTCTTGATATTAACCTCAGTCACAGGGTTGACTTAGTTTTTTGTCATGTTTTTCTACTGTAAAATTACTTTTTTTTCCTTTTTGGGAAAAAGTCACTATTTGTTCTTCACATGCAGGAGAAAAAATTATGGCCATCTCCTTGAAGGTGAAGTAGCTACATAAATTATTTGGAATTCTTTTGCACAGGATATTTGTCTCTTCTCTTACATCTATTTATTTATTCAAACATTTATTTATATCAGCATGGACTCAGGAATTTACTTTATAATACTTCGTGTTATAGTCCAATATTGCTTTATTTTATTGCTCAAATTATTCCAGCTTTATCCATTGTGATCTTTTTCAGTTGGCTCTTGTGTCCCTTCTGCATATTGCTATCAATATGTGCGCATGTGTGTGTGTGTGTTTGAGCATTTCATTACTCTCTGGCACTACAAGATGCTGCAGACTTATGTTGTGTATGTCCTAGTCCTACAATAAATCATTTTTTCCAAGAAGTCCTGTTTTCTTTTACTGGAGAATGCTATTGACACCAATTTCTGGGTACTAGGTGTACTCATGACCATTAGATTTCATTGCTTCTAGACCCTCTTAGTGAACAGATCAAGGAAATGTATCTTTTTATACTAACTCATGCATATATGCATACTTACAGATATTTCTATATGTAATTGCATCTATATTAAGCTAAGTATGAGTTCACAATGATGTCTCCAACTCTAATCTATTACCACATGGATAATTCTGGCCTTCTCCCCTTGCTGGTCTGTAACTAATAGGGAGAAATTTAGCTTCCATTATCTGCCATTCATTTACTTGTTTAATTCCAGTGTACATAAATAGTAGTTTCAGAATGGTTAACCTATTTCCCCATATGAGACAACTTTATTAACTAGATTAGAGTGCTTATGTACCATTTCTTTTGTCTATAATTTTACTCACCCCACTCATTTGCAAAGTTACCTAGAATAGCACTCCCTCTTCTTCTTCCGTGGAGTTGTATCATACATTTGTAATAAAGTTAGATTCTTTTCTCACAGTCTGAATTCTATCCTGAAATCTTCCAACTGCTTAAATGATTTTTAACATTTTATACATTGGAGTTTAATATTTGGGCTATAAAGTTCTATGAGTTTGAAAAATGCATTCTATCATTCATCCACCATTATAGTGCCATATATCATACAATAGTATAGCTTATCTGCCTTAAAAGAAATCCCCTGTCATTCACCTATTCAACTCTCCCCACACCTAATCCATGGCAACCACTGGTTTGATTATCATCTCTAGAATTTTGCTTTTTCCAGAATGTCATATAAATGGAATCACATAGTATGTAGCCTTTTCACATGGACTTCTTTCATTTAGCAATGAGCACTTAAGATTCATCCATGTCTTAGTGTAGCTTGATAGCTCATTTATTTTTAGTGCTGAATACTATTTCATCACCTAGATACACCACAGTTTATTCATTCACCTACTGAAGGACATCTTGGTTGCCTCCAGTTTTTGGAGATTTTGAATAAAGTTGCTGTAAGTATTTGTGTGTAGGATTTTGTGTGAACTTAAGCCTTCAAATTAGTCGAGTAAACACCTTGGAGGATGAGTTGCTGGATTATATGATAGAACTATTTTTAGCTTTGTCAGAAATTTCAAATTGTCTTTTAAAGTGGTTGCATTATTCCGTTTTGGATTCCTAACAGGAAAGAATGAGATTTCCTGTTGTTCTTTGTTTTCTGCTTTCTTGGTTTTATAGTTTTTAATTTTTCTCATATTCTTAAGTGCTTGTTTTAGTATATTATGTTCTTTATGGAGTATAGACTTAACAGTTTTATTCTGCTTCCAGGTTGTTTTTCAGAGTTGATCTTCAGTTGATATGAGTGAAATTTAATTTCCTGATTTTGTAAATATTTCCCTATGAACATTACTTTCCTCTTGTTCATTTTTATGGTATTGGAGTGATATACAAGATTTGAAGTCTAATGGTGACTTTATGTCACTCTTGCAAAGTCCAGGGTTTTTGGTGATGTTTTGTTGGCTTTGTTTTCTTTATTTTAGTGTTAAGGAAGTGGTTGCAAATCGATGTTATGATTTTTATTTTGCAGGTCCCTAGATTTTCCTTTTTGTTCTTCATTTCCTCTTTACCAACCAATTGCTATGGAATGCTTCTTCTTTCTTTTCAGGTTTTATCTTCCTTCAAAAGCTAAAGGATTATAAAATTGTCCCTTTAAATTTCATATGTCCCTATAAATTCCTTCTGGACCTTTAAATCAACCTTATTTTGAAATTCTTTATTTGCAGGCCATACTCTGATCTACCTGGACACTTTGCCACTACATTTAGATTTAGGGTTGATTTAATCTTTTGGGTGCACATTACAAATCACCCTTGGGACCCTTTGCTAGCCTCAGTCCCCTTCAGTTTTCCTCAATGTGCAGCTGCTCATCACGAAGCCCTAAAGCAGAGCAGAGGTGTGAAGGCATGAATAGCAGAGATTCTGTGACTTGTTGCTTTTGTCCTTTTTTCTCAAAGTCATTTTACAGTCCCAACATTAGCTGTCTCAAAGTTATGCTGAGGTATGATCTTAGTGTAAAATGCTCATAGTTCTAAAATTATTTCACATAGTTTGGAAAGGAAATTTTCAGAGTTCATAACTACACATTTTCTTCAGCTATCTAGAAGTTCCAGCTCTCTTTCTCTCTCTCTCTCCCTCCCTCTCTCTCTCTTTTACCCCCCTCTTTTTTTGATGTCCATCACAGAATACTAAATTTTCCATAGATAATTATAAGATAAAAATGTAGGTTGATAGTTTTGCATACAAGCTTTGGACTCAAACGTCAGTTATAGTTTTGGCTTTTCAATATTTCTTGTGCAAATTATTTAACCTGCTTGAACCTTAGTTCCTTTGTTCAAATATGGCTATAATACAACCTATTTTATAATGTTATTGCATGGATTACATTAGAAAATGATCTGAGAAGTGCCAAGCGCACATGTAGAAGTTTAATGAATGTCAGATCTTAATAACAAAGCATCAGTGTGACTATTATAGTTGGTTTGCATAAAATCCACTTACAAGCTCCATTTAGTAAGTCCAGCCATTACTAAAATATAATATTAGAGTCCAACTTGCATGCTGCATTGTAAAGAGAAAACACTATAGACTTGTAGGCATAGAAAACTTTGCATTTAAATTTAATTTGACAAACAAAAATAACAAAATGTTAGTAATATTCATATATTTCCATGAGAAGTACAATCTGGCAAAACCAAGCTTTTTTCTAGTAGATGTTTAACTGGAAAACTGTGAATAGATTATTGAGATAAAACATTTATTTTTTTATTCTATGCTGTTGGAATCAACATTTACAGAAAAATTGATCAAGAGAAAATATTAGAACTTCTTATTTTATTAATGTTCTGGGAGCAAAATACTATAATTTTTACAAAGTACTCATTAACTCATTTCTTGTATATGGATAAATTTATTCCTATATGCTTTACCTCCCACAGTATTTGAAATTATCATCATTTTGCTCTACTGGTTTTATTTAAATTATTCTTTCATTCATGTAATAAGGAAATAAGTAAGAAATATTCTAGTTCTCCAATTTTGCTTTTAGTTCACTAGTAATTTACCTATTAAAATATTTGTTGTCATAAATCCAATCTTTCAATTAATATAGAAGACTTTTAAATTCATCTAATGGTGATTTCATGAATATTTTGGGAAAAAATAACAACATAGGTCAGTTGAATAATTTATAGATAGAAAATTCTATGAAGAAAAAATTTAAAAACCAGTTTTTGAACAGTCAAGTTTTTCCTCAAGTTTCCATATGTTTTGATCATTCTAAATAACATTTGAATTGAAAACCTCCTGATCTTTTGGAAATTTAAATTTTATAAACGATGGGTTTTCCAGACTACTTGAAGCATAATTTTTTTCTGGAAATACAAGGCTACTTTATAATATAGAATTTGATGAGAATACCAATATTTAGTTTCTGAAAAGAAAAAGCAAACATTTACATTTGGCTGGTCCTGTGAAAACATATTAAATTATGAATCAAAACATCAATGTTGGGTAGCAGAGTCCACCATAGAGTTTGACTGACATGTCTGGCACGTTCATTTAAATAAAACTGTTGCTACTAAATGCTCATGACCCTAAATTAAGGCTTTATTATCTGTGCTGTGTGGATAGAACAAAATATTCAGATGTGACATGTTCTTTGAATGCAGCAGGAAAAAGATAATTTGATAGGATATTGCTATGTAACTTGCTCAATCATGGCAAAGAGCAACTTGGCAAAATTGCAAAGAGAATGACACTCTTTACTTCCCTTTTTCACCTAACTTACTTACGAATTATGCTGCCAATGACATCATGTTACCTGCTTTCTGCCAAAATTCCTGGAGTGAACTGACCTTCTGTGGGAGAATCCCATAAAAGAACTTGAATAAGGTACCTTTTTAATGAATGCATATTTAATAGTGAGACAACAACAATATTAGCAAGCCCATTGGGTCAGAGTGGGGCTGGTAGACATGGTCTACAGAAAGAAGCTGCAATTAATTGTTAGGTAATAGCTTGTTGTACCTGTTTATGTCCCTGTACCTTTCAAAGTTGTGTTTCATTTCAATTAACTGGGGCTATTTAAAATAAAAGGTCTGGTCTGATTTGCTGCTAGGCTTTCCATTTGGCCTTTAAAAATGACAAATGAGAAGGAAAAAAAATGAAAGAAAATCTATGCCAGGGAATGTGGGTGGCAGAAAGCTGCAGTCTGGCAGGGTTAAAAGTCAAAGACCTAGTTTTAGAACTTTAGTAGAGACTAACAGAACATTTAAACACATGTTCATTACTTTTTAAAAATACACTCATAAGAATTCTACTTTATTTTGCTCCTTAAAGAATTTAATTTTCCTAAGCTAGAAGAGCTACAAGATTTAGCTAAATGTATGCCACTATCTGTAATAGAACTGCTGCGAAAAAGCAAAAATATACCCATTAATTGTAGCTGAAAATCATTGTTAGCTTGGATATATCATGCATGAATTATCTTATCCAAAGCAAAATAAAGCCCTTTCTGCAAGCAATTTATAATGTGCAAAATTACGTTGGTGCTCATTAACAAGATAGATACCAATGTCAGTTAGACATCTGGCTTAAGATCCCACTGATGCAGTTAAGATTTTGACTTTTTATCAATATCTTGCACTATCATGAGATAAAAAAATAATTTGCATTTTTTGTAGCCTAAATTTGTACTGTATGGGAAAGCTGAATGTACATTATGGAACTCCAACTTTTTAGTTAAATAGATGTTATGTATAAAAATAGAAATGGGCTAGCACTGCTACAATTTTAATTGTTTCTCTGTTTTTTCTTTTGCAATCCTCTTGAGCATTGAAAAAAATTTTGGAAAAATTCCTTAAGATACAAGCCAATTCTCTCTAGAATATCTCCAATGCGTTCACAACATAACCCAAGCAATGGAGTTCTCTAACCCTCGGCCTAAATTTTCCCTAATAACTGATGTGAAAACAACTAAAATATATTTGGAAAGTAATAAAGTACATCTTCTCACTTGATTTTCCCTGCACAAAGTTATGACAATATGAAGTAGCAAGCAGTTACTGGAAACCTGTGATCAATTCCTAATAGATGTTTCAGGGCAAAGAGATCTTATTTTGGAGTCTAAGGACTCTGGAGTTTTGTCAATTAAATTCAACCAGTATGTGGGTTAGGATAAGAAAAATTATATCTCTATTTTCACTATCCTCTAATTAAAAATCAGCATTTCCTTTGATTTGAAAGTAAGCAAGACTACAGTAATATCAGCCATACCTAAGACTTTATTAGCAATAGAAAACATAAATAATTTTATGTCACATAAAAGTTGTTATAATTATATTGAAATACAGTTTAGGCTCATCTTCAAAATTGTGATGATTTTGGACCTGATGTTAGATCTTGCTATACAATGTGTTAAAATTAAGCAGATATATTATGTTGTAAAAATTTAAAGATATTTTGATAATTGTATTTCTATAAAACTAGTTTTTTAATTTGTAAATGGACATATTAAAATACCTACTTCAAATGGTTATTCTAAGAATAATTAAGTTAATATATGTAAAGCTCTTAGAATAGTGTCTGATACACAGCATAAACTGTTGTTACCCAATTTTAGAGATTTCATAATCATACTAGACATATAGAGCATACATCCATGAAACTTAGCCATATAAGACAGATGTAATGTATAACAAAACCAATAGTAGAACTTATAAGTATCTCAGGGCAACTTAGTATTCTTCTAAGAAAGATGGCTTCATGGAAGGAAGAGATTGGCTTTAGCTGGGTTTGACAGAGGAGTTGCCATAGCATCCTCAAACTCCTGAAGGTGAATTTATCACAGTGTATGCATGCATTGGTGAGTGTAAGTAGTGACTGATACAGATTTTAGAACCAATTTGGGAGGTCTGGAGTCCTAGATATGGTAGAAAATAATGAATTACTTCAATGTCTAGCCTCAAAATTTGCATATGTTATTATCACTGTTGCTATCATGGAAAATTGATAGTGCTCCCTAGGCAAAGAAGCAAAGTAGTGTTGTAGTGTATGTAAAGCATGGGTTCCTGAATCAGCTAGGCACAGTTTCAAATCCTGCCTCTGCAGATTCGGTCAAATTCATTAAATTCCCTAACTTTTCTCATATGAAATTCTGTTTTTTTATTCATTCAGCAAATATTTATTTCTTGTCTGTTTATGCCAGGTCATGTGCTAGGTTCTAAGGATAAGGCAACTAAGATACATGGATCCTTATGGCATAGTAGATTCCCAATAAATAGTTGCTGGTATTACTGGTACAAAGTCTTAAAGGTATTTTTAAGAGGTCTCAGGTGATTCTAATCTGTATCCGTATTTGACAACCACTGATCTAGAGCAGTGGTTCTCAAAATTGACTATATATTCCAATCACTTGAGGAACTTTATAAATTACTGAACATGGCTCCCACCCCCAGAAATTCTGATTTCCTTTAACTGGACTGGTGTGGCGTGGGCACTGGGTTTTTATAAGTTCCTCAGGTGATTACAATGTGCAGCCAAGGTTGAGAATATCTGAGAAAATACCAAGAATCCAAATACACTAAATATATGTACATTTGACTGTATTTTTGCTTTCTGTCCTAAGTATTTGATGGTGGCATTCATTAGGGATTTTGATAAATGCAATTTTATAGTGATAAGACTCCTTACATGCCATAAAATTGGAGAAAAATAGGATGATTGGCCTATTTGTTTATCATATATTCTTTTCTATTGTTATAGTGATAGAATACATGGAGCCAGGTTTGAAGAGCAACACTGAAGAACATTTGCCGGTTTACAATGTACCAGGAACTGAGGTAAATGTGTTATGTCATTGTGGTCTTCCTCGTCATCATCATTTTAGCACTATTTATTTTGTTTCATAGACATTGAGAAATTGTATGTGCTTGTGTGTGTGCATGTGTGTATACTCCTCATAATAACCCTATGAGCTATTATTATCCCATTTAAAGACAAGTAAAAAAAGGGGTTTATGATAAATAACTTGACCATGGTAATAAACTTTGTAAGTTTCAGAGCTGGAATTAGAACCCAATTTTGCCAGACTTCAAAAGACGCATTCTTAAATACTTTATATACTGTCCCACTCAAAGGAGTAACCCTTTTGTGCCTATAGTTTAGAATTCTTGTCTTGTTCTGATGAGAAAATATGCCCTCATGCTCTTATCTGTCATCTGGGTTTTGAGTTGCTGCCTTTCCAGATCTTCGATGTTTATGTAGCCTCTGTTATGGCTCTCAATCTGATATTGACCTGCAACTTTGACATTTAGTACTTGCTTTAATACTTATATAAGGTAAATACAATTATTCAATATTACAGATAAGGAAACTGAGACTCACAAGTTAGGTAACTTGCCCTCAGTGACAACTAGTTAGTATTGAAGCCAGTACTGGAACTCAGGAATACCAAAGTGCATGCTTTCATTCACAACACAGAATTTTAAAACTATTCTACCTGATTTCTCCTTCCACACCATTTCCCATTCTCCTTCCAGACTTCCAACCACTCTCTGCAATAGAACCACACCTTAAGGGGAAATAAAAGTCTACCAAGGCCTCATTCAGCTTCTTAGGAGAAACTGAAGCCCATCAATTTAAGAATGCATACAAATTAAAATTATATTATGTGGAAGCATTGAACCTGATATTCTTAAAAGGAACATCTGACCCCAAGAAAGGAAATAGTAGCTAGTGCTATATACCACTCATTTTTGTGCCTGAATCCATCAAGAAAAATGCTTAGTATAATTTATTAAATGGATTTAATTTTAGGAAGATTCATTTCAGAGATGACTGAATGAAAAATAATAATTAGACCATCATTTTCTATAGCTCCTACTATGGAACACTAATTTCATGGGGTGTTTAAATTTGGTACACACACAGAAAAAAAATCCCATTATAAATTTGAAAAGAGAAGATTAAGTGAATGTATACACATTTTTCTTACAGGATTTCTCAGTGCCTTTAATGTACTAGTGAACATGGTGATTTCCCGAAGGCAGAATATATTATCCAACAGTTCTAAAACATATTTGATCATCAAGCCATTGTTTATAGGCTATTATATACAACACAGGAGAAAATGTTGCTTTAAATATTTTAATGAAGGGTTTGGGAATTTGTGTTTAAAGGAATTAACGGAAGAGAAAGGAAGTAGAATTATGGCAAGTCTTGCTTATCTTCCTCTTCTCTAATTCAAAATAGCTGTTTCAATCACTTTGAGTGACACTAAGATATTCTTGTACAGGCAGGGCTAATCTAGATAACAACTAGATTCCAGGTATGAATAGGCTAGACACTCTCCAGGAATGAGAAGCATCACAGGACTTCATCCTCCCCAAATAGAACAAAGGTTCACATTTCTTAATACAGATTCAAAAATGAGTGGTATATAGCACTATTTTTTTCCCTTTCTTTACGTCAGATGTTCCTTTTAGAATATCAGGTTCAATGCATCCACGTCATATAATCTTAATTTGCATGCATTCGTAAAGTGATGGGCTTCAGTTCTCCTAAGAAGCTGAGGCCTTGGTGGACTTCTATTTCCCATTAAGGTGTGGTTCTATTGCAGAGAGTGGTTGCTTTGGAAACCATATCAACATACAGATTGAATGAATGACTATCCATACACTAATGGTATTTGCAGGTTTGCATATACGTTAGCATTTACTATCAGAGCATGGCATACCAAAGGAAGAAGGAGCCGTGGGAGCAGTTTGCCCCAGTGAGGAGAGAGATTTTGTCGCTGACATTAGTTAAAATTGCTAGTGTATGAAGGAGATATTAAAAAAATACCAACTTTTAGAGATTTTAGTGTTGTTTTTAAATTCTCCAAAAACAATGCACCCCTTCAGTGCCTGCTCCTGGGGTGGACCACTTCCACAACTCTGTACTCGGTATCCTATTGTCGTTAAAAGTTGTCTTTAAATAAATCTCCACTTAAGATACTAAATTGGTGAGAAACTTCCACATGATAATGATTCATTCATACATCTTTCAAAAATGTCTAAAAAAGATTTCTGCCAATACTGAACATTTTCACATATGCTAAGATTTATTACTCAAAATTGAAAAAACCTGAAAAAAAATTACTTGAGCCCCTTAAGATGGCATGAACTGGACCATAGAAATGAATAGTTATAAACATTGGCATGCTTGTTTTGAAATTCACTCAATAAAACCTATTAAAATCAAGTTCCCTGGAAAGCTCAGTTGCACAAATTTACCCCAGTATGGTCATCTCTTTCATAAAAGTAATACTTCAATTGATTATGACCTGTATCTTTCATTTCTTGTATTTTGAATGCATAAAATATTTAAAGTCCACCAAAGGATGTCCCTAACCAGATGCCAAATTAAAAGAGCCATTAGGCCTCCTCTACGCTTTGTATCTCTTTGCTACTCCTCTAATTCCTGCTGCTAGGAGACACTGTCATTCTTTATCTAAAGGTTTACACTGACTTCGTGTTATCCCCTCTAGTCTCTGATCCAAAATTAATTTTGCCCCTGTTATCACATGCTCTCTTGCTTCTTGAAATGAAATGACATAGTATAAGACTATTATGTCTTTTATCTGGAGAAAATTAGACAGAAACCTCAAGGCTGGTAGAAAAGTCGAGGGTTCAAAATGTTCTTCATCAACATCAGACATCCAGCCATAATGTGAGGAGGACAGTAGGTGGTACATTATTGGTGGTAATAGAAATGTGGAAAATATAATTGCTAATTGAACATGGGATAAAGGTCAGTGAATACTATAAAATAAGAGGAAAATGTATTGTGTTCTGCATTTCATTTTTTGCATTACTATTAAAAGAATGAAAAAATTCCATCTGGTCTCTTTAGTTCAAAGAATATTAATATATAATCTAATAGTCAAAAATTGTAATGATTATTTATGAACTAAAATACTCTAGGTACTTGTCAATCTGAGGGATTTGTCATCTAAAAGATCTTGAAACTAACTTCCAGCAATATACAAAACTAAGGTATATTAGAAACTGATAATCATACCTCCAGATTCTTGATACAATTGACATAGGTAATATATAGGCAATGCTATTTGGAAAATAGAAGGATAAACTACTCCTGCATTGCCACACACAATACATAACATCATTAAAAACAAACCAATAAAAATAGCAAAATGTCAGCTATGAAAAAACAAAAGGAATATGTTGTAGAAAGAGGACTGAACTGAGAAAAAAAAAATGTGAAGTTCTTGTAGAAGTTCTGCCAATAACCAGCTGGGTAGCCTTGGGCAAATCACTTAACCTCCATGGCTTTCAAATTTCTTATCTATACTTGAAAGAGTTTGAGTAGATCATCTTTAAGATCATTTTCAGCTCTTGAAGTAAATTATTTTAAATATAGCAACTGACCTATAGCACCTTATTTAAGAAGAGTTAGCTCTTATCTGTTTCTTTAAGAAAAATGTATCTTAAATTCCTATATGCTATCTATGGAATTTTTGAGCTTTTTATTAATGAAATTCTGATATAAATATTCTAATATAAAGGTAGTACTGCATAGGTTAACTCTCTAGAATATCAGATGATATTGAGGGAAACAAGGATGTTAACAAAATTCCAAGGAGTTAATCATCTATATCTTAATTTGTACTATAGTATACTACATTTAATTTTTGATTAAAGCAAAGAAAACCACTTCTTTCCATCTGTGATCAGTGTCACTCAATTTTATATATTCAATTCTGAAATTTTATAAGAGACATGAAGTTAGCCTAACCATAAATCTTTCATGTTTTAAGAGCTGGCATGGCTTAATTTTTCATACCTACAACCTGGACAATTACTGATGTTTGAATTAAAGTGTGCTTCAATTCACAAATTATATTAAACTCAAAATTTTCTTTACTACCTATTAAGTTTTTTAAAAGTTAGATCTTTTTCCTCTACATGTAGGAGAAGTAAGTTTTACTAGAATTTTGGCAATATGACTCTATATATTAAAAATATTTCTCTTCCTAGATTTGACCCAATATAGCAAATATTTTCAGAGTATCTACAAAAACCAGAGAAGCACATGTGCTAAACGTAGGCATTTGCTAAGACTGCATGTTTTCTTTCTAACCATTGTGTTGTTAAAACTTTATAAAGTTTCAATTATTCTCTCTATTGTGAACATCAGTCTTAAGAATCACAATTTTCCCAACCATCCAATCACATTTGGAACAGCAATTAATTCTTATTTGTACCTCTCTGGATGGTTTTTATGAGAAAAATTTATTCAAAGAATTATGTCTTTATACAGTGTCTAAAGTACAGTATTCAAATATACTGGTAATTATTTTTTTGTAGTAGAGAGATATGCATGGAAAACATCTTGAAGTTTTCAGTAACCACTCTTCAATTAGAAGTCACAGATTAGAATTCTGTAAGCATACATGTCAAGTGATTTCTTTCCCCCTTTGAGAGTAGTAGTATGTAGAAATAGAAAACAAAATCAATCCAAACCAAAACAAACAAACAAAACATGAATATTTCACTAAATTCCAGAGATTAAAAAATATTTGGGAGTTATCGATTCCAATTCTGTATATCACTGATAATATGCTATTCTTGATAAATTAAGGTGACTTCCTCTTTTGCAGATTCAGGTTTTGGGATTTGTCCTAATTAAGCATGGTAAGATATATAAACAGAAACACACACACAAACATACACACACACACACACACACACACACACACACTTAGCACAGGCTTTCAAATAAGATTTGGATTCTATTCTTGAATGTGTCATATTCTGACTTTAAGTAACGCAACTTTTCTTAGCATTAGTTTTCTAATCTATAAAATGGATCTAATGATACCCAGTTTGCTGAATTATGATGAAAAGGAAACAATAAAATGTATACAACAGTGAAAATATATTGTTTTAACAGTTGGTGACAGACTTCCTCTTAAGAAAGGAAATGGCTTTATTTAGAAAAAGTAAACTATTTATCTAGCTATGGAATATAAGTTCCTAAAACCATGATTTAGAAACAGACAGCAAGAAATAATTAACCTCTCTGCCTGAGAAGTGAACAGAATTTCTGGATAGTGGGGAGAAAGGGAAGAATGGGGAGGGAAGGTGGGGGCGGGGAGCTAGAGAGGAGCGATCAAAATTATAGAAGTCTGAATTATAAAGAAATAGGTGACTGGAAATATTTAATGTCAGGGTGTCCAAAAGACTCTTAAGAACAGGAATGATTAATTTTAAATTGTCAGTATTTTTGCAATGTAAAAATCTTCTACCTCCTGAAAGCTTTAGTAAAGTATGCTACCTACAATTGCCTTTTGTAAATAGTTCTTGTAAATGGTTTAGTGAAAAGGAGAATATATGTGTGATATTAGAATATAAGATTTAAACATCAGTGAAAAAAAAGGAGCTTAGAGCTATATGTAACGATATAAATCTTCAGGAGACTAGGAATCTTGGGGAGGGCATTGGGCTATAGGGAATGAGTAATAAATGCTTAAATTAATTTATCTAAATGTGAAAAGCCAGAGTGGGCTCTGCTGATATCTAGGTTATTTGTATAAGTGATCTGTATGGTGGCATATATTCAACCCTCATAAATACCAATTACTATAGTATAAAATTTAGGTAAATGTTGGATTATACTCTAGGAATGATTGAACTGAAACAAAGAAAAGGATGAGTAGAGTTTCAAATGCACCCATCCTTTTTCCCATAGTTGAAGTTAGTTGGTCCCTCCTTCACGTTTTCAAAGGAATATTCATGTACATGACAGACACCTGCAGAACCATGTGAATTTCTTGAAGGTTGGGGACATTCAGTATTAATTGTTGTATTCCTGTTGTACACCACAAGACATGGCCTATAATAAACAGTCAAATAAAACACAGTGACCAAATGCTTAGAAGAGTCCCCCAGCAATTTGAGAAGATAGGGAAATCCTAGAAATGCAGTGATATGAATATGTCTTTGAACTGTATCATCTGCTGCCTCCTCTGGCAACATTGGGACTAGGTCCTTTTCTTATATTCTGCACCATAAAGGCCATAGATATCCTTTAGTGTCTATCTTGGAAGTTGAGGGAGGTGTGGTCCTGTGAGTTTTATTCATAGGTGATAACATTTTGAGTGCCTATAAATAACACAATGAAGAATTATTATTTTTATTTTACATTCACCATTTTGTTCATATTTACAAAGTCTCTTCATCTTAGGTGAGTAAACATGTAATATTTGAATTTTTTCCTTATTATATTTCATCTTTGTTGCTTAAAGCCTTGTTTCAGTGTTCACTCCAATATTAACATTGCATTTTTTACTAGTGAAGGGACATTTTAACTTGGCTGCCAGGAAAAGTTAAAATAAATACATATGTGTGAAAAATACAGGAAATGATTTATGACCACTTCAATTTTTGCTTTTCATGTATTTGGACAACTTTATTTATTAAGGTACAATTTAAATGTGCAGATGTTTGAATAACACCAGCAAGATGGTAAAATAGGAAGTACCAGCCCCCTTTATTCCCCAGAGATACTGGATTAACAAAAATATATGAACCAAAATAACTTCATGAGAACTCAGGAAACCAATTAAGAAGTTTCAATACCCCAGGTAAGTGCAAAGCCAAGAATAGACACATTAAAATAGGCAAGAAGAGGCATTTCACTGTATCTGTGATTGCACCTTTTCTAAGCCAGCATAGCTCAGATCAGTTAACAGTTTTCCCTCAGAGGGAAAGAAAAGACTGGAAAATGTTTTCAATGTTCTGGCTTCTCAGAGGGCTTTCTAAGGGAATGGTTTATGTCTCACCTGGTTTAAAGCATTAATGGAACTGGTATAGTTTGGATGTCTAGGAGCCACTGAAAGCAAGAGAGGGTGTGGGTAGCTTCTTAGAGTACCAGAGGGCTTGTGGTGATACAAACAGAGGCTGGTACAGCTTGGCATGATCAGGAGAAGGTGCTCAACCCCTGGTTTCTCCTTTACAGGAGAGAAGGGCAGGTTGCTGCTATAGCATCAGAGAGCCTGCAGTACTGCAGATAGATACCAGAAGAGCAAGAGATTACAAGTAATTGAAATAGAAACTAGCAAACCTCTCTAGTTGGGAAATTATATGCAAAAGCCCAGAAAAGTCACATTCCCCAAAAAACATTTCAGAGGCCTCCAGAATCTCCACCCAGGCTGATCACTGAAGCTCTTCCCCTGTACAAAGCCAATTCATAAAGACTGGGAAAGGTGAAAGTTTTTTAAATTGAATAAAACTCAGCAGAAAATCACAAGGCATATGAAGAAAGAGGAACTCATGGCTTAATCAAAGGAACAAAATAAATCTTTAGAAAGCAACCCCAAGAAATGGAGAACTATGAATTAGCTGACAAAGAATTAAAAATAATCATTTTAAGGAAGCTTAGTGATCTACAAGAGAATACAGATAGAGACCTAAGCAAAATCAGGAAAATGATGCACGAGAAAAATGAGAATATCAACAAAAAGAAGCTACAAAAAGAGAAACAGAAGTTCTGGAGCTAAATAATACAATAACTGAATTGAAAAATTCACTGGAAGGGTTCAACTGCATACTTGATCAAGTAGAAAAAATAATCAGTGAACTTAAAGATAGGTCATTTGAAATACTAGAGTTAGAGGAACAAAAATAAAAAAGCAATGAAGAAAAGTAAGGAAAGCCTAAGGGACTTAAGGGATAGTATAAAGTGGATTTATTTATACATTATGGAAATTCAAGAAAGAGGACAGAGAGAAAATGGGAAAGAGAACATACTGAAGAAATAATGGCTAAAAACTCCCCAAATCTGAAGAAGGAGATGATCATCCAAATTGAAGGGCAAAAGACTCCAACAGAGTCAATTCAAAGACCTCCAAACTAAGTCACATTATATTAAACTCTCAAACATCAAAGAAAAAGAGTCTTGAAAGCAGCAAGAGAAAAATGATTCAATATTTACAATGGAGCTCCAACTAGATTATCAGGAGATTTCTCAGCAAAAACCTTACAGTCCAAAAGGGAATGGAATGATATCTTCAAAGTGCTGAAAGAATAAAACTGGCAACCAAGAATACTATTTTGGACAAAAGTCACCTTCAAAAACAAAGGAGATGCTATTGTGAAAGGTGTTACATCTTTTATTTGATTTTCAGTTTGACTGTTATTGGCATATATGAATGCCACTGATTTATGTGCATTGATTTTGTATCCTGAGACTTTACTGAATTCATTTATCAATTCCAGGAGTCTCTGGGTTAAATCCTTGGAATTTTCTAGATACAATATCATATTGTCAGCAAAGAGTGAGAGTTTGACCTCCTCTGCACCTATTTGGACACCCTCAGTTTCCTTCTCTTATCTGGTTGCTCCAGCAAGGACTTCCAGTACTATGTAGAATAGAAGTAAAGATAGTGGGTGACCTTGTCTGATTCCAGTTCTAAGCAGGAATGCTTTCAATTTTTCCCCATTCAGTATGATATTGGCTTTGGATTTATTGTA
>CAUYSK010083885.1:0-17604 GCA_963575035.1 Avahi laniger | reverse complement strand
GCAGTGCTAAAAGGCGTCCACAGCCACAAGAAAAAGATCCGTACATCACCCACCTGCCTCCAGCCGAAGACACCGAGGCTCCAGAAACAGCCCAAATATCCTCAGAAGAGCCCCAGGAGAAATGAGCTCGACTGCTACGCTGTCATCAAGTTCCCCTGACGGCTGAGTCTGCCATGAAGAAGAGAGAAGACAACACACTTGTGTTCATTGCAGATGTTGAAGCCAATGAGCACCAAACAGGCCGTGAAGAAGCTCTATGACATGGATGCGGCCAAGGTCAACACCCCGATCAGACCTGATGGAGAGAAGAAGGCTTATGTTCAACTGGCTCCTGATTATGATGCTTTGGATGTTGCCAACAAAATTGGCATCATCTAAATCGAATCCAGCTGGCTAATTCTAAATATATACCTTTTCGCCATAAAAAATAAAAAATTCTAAAAATAACTCCACAGAAGAAAGCAGATTTTTTTTTTGTCTATTTTGTTTATTGATATATCCCAAATGTCTTAAGTACTGCCTGGCAAATAATAGAAGACCAATGAGTATTTGTTGAATGGATCGATTAAATATAGGATGTAATTTACAAGAATTATAGGAATGAGTTAAGAATATTATCCAGATTTTTGGCTTGGGAAACTGGGAAGCCAGCAGTGCTATTTACTGAAACAGGAAGCCATGGAAGGGGAGCACAGGGGGAGGAATGGGATGGATCATGTTTTAGGCATGTTTTGTTTGACATACCGTTAAAGGAAACATCTGAATGGAAATGTGAAGTAAATAGGGAGAACTCAGGAGAAAGTTCTAGGCTGGGGAAACTGTGAATTGTCAATATAATTTTTAATATGATCAACATGATATTTAATATGATCACAGGTGAGAGCCCCATGTAAGGTATGTAGACTGAAAACAGAGGAGGATCTAGGATGCATCCTGAGGAACACTGACATTTAAGTGACCTAAAAAAGAAGAGCTTTCTCTTTCTCTCTCCAAAAACCTATTTCCCATCCTTTTCATAATACACCACTAGACCTCTCTTTTCCAGGAGCTCATATTTTATAAACCTTGATGCAAGAAGGGAGGGAATTGACTTCTATAATTTCTAAAACACTGTAGTGTTCTAAAATTTTGTGACTCAGTGATCATTTCTTTACACTCTATGTTAAATCTTTGTTACAACCTAACAAAGATTTTTGAGGAGGGCACAGTGCTATTGAACCAATTTATACTATATAGGCATTGAATATGGTAACGATTGACATATAGATCTTCACAGTCACCCACTTTTATTATAGTTATTATCATTTTTTTTCTCTGAAGCAGAATTATCAAGTTTAGAAAGGGAAGAGCCTATAGAAAGCGTCTAGTATTATGCTTTTATTTTACAAAGGCAATTTGTGACTTACCTAAGACTATTTAGTAGCAAAATGGAGGTTTGAAGGTGATTTTCTAGCTCCCAGTTCAGGCTTATCCTACTATACTACCCGATGTTGCATACATTTATGATTTTCAATTTCTGTGCTTATTCATATGAAAATCCCTTAAAGGCATAGATCACATTGCTTTTGTGTTGTTTTTGGTCCTTGATGTGCCTAGTGCATTGCTCAGGATGCAGAGAAGGGACAAGGAACATCCTGGGCTAATGTTCTGGAGGTCACAGGGTAACTGTTCAAAATGGCTGGACAGTGCCCTTGCAACACAGCAAAACTTCCTTTCACTTACATAACCTTGGTGTGGAAGATGCAGGCAACACAGAGAGGCCAAGTACTTCATTGAAGTGTCACATTCCTTTGGCTCTGGAAGTCTTTTTACTTGACCTGTCCTGTAGGCTAAATCAACCCCTTTCACCTGCAACCATGCAGTGTATCAAAATTAAGCATTATTTTAAAAACCTGTGACACACATACCAATAATGTTAGTTTATGGTGCAGCTATTGTGAGGGTGTCATTCTCTCTTCTCTCAATTATGCTGGGGCACCTAAGTTTATCAAGGACACCAAAGATAATGGAGAGAGAGTGATGGATTAGCCAAACAACACTGACTGTATTTTCTGACTAGATATTAAAATAACAATAGAATCCATACTTGAAGGCCAACTGTGTGCAAAGCCTCATACTACATACCTTGCATGCATAATCTTATTTTAATCCTCACAAAGACTGTGAGATACAGAAACCAAAAATCAGAGATGTGGGTTGATTTTCCTAAGGGTACACAGTCCACAAGGGGCAGAGTCAGGATTTGAACTCAGGTCTGTCTGATTCCAAAACCCATTCTCTTCCCAAACATTGAAATCACTGATATTCAACCTTAAGCTGATCTCTTAGTAACAGGATGAAACATTATTTTTTTTCAGCGGACTACTTTCTACTTGTGTAGGGGCTGGACAAACCAGCTTGCCCTGCCTCCCTCACATGACACCATCTTCAGGCCTTGACTAAGATCAACCCAATCACTGAGGCTGAGGGGAAGAACCATTCCTGAGCCACAATCCCAGATAAAATGGTTCTGGCCCTCAGCCTAAATTTCTCTTACAGGAGTTTGAGATGAAACAAGGTCAGGGAACACCCTTTCATGTTTTCTTCCTATGAATTGCTTGGATGAGAAGTTTCTATCTCAAAATATTAAAAAAATAAAGAGGAAATGTGCTACTTCAGTCTGAATTCTGACTAGGAAGGGAAAATTGTAGGCTAAGAAGAAGTCACATGTTCCTTAGGGGGGGAAAAAACCACATGATCTTATTTTTAAATAACTAGGTGATAAAATTACGAATCAGAAAATATATTAATTCATTCCCTATTCTGTGCGAGACATCGTTCTAGGTTCTAGATACACAGAAGAGGACAAGACCGATAAAATCCCATACTCTCAGAATGCTGACACGCCAATGTATGGGGAACAATAGACAAATAAACATAAAACTTCAACATTTATCCTGGGGTTCAGAAAATCAAATTTACTAATTTTTGGAAATTTTTAAAATCCAAAGTCCTAATGCCAGAAAAATGGTTCATATTTTTTCTTTTTCTTTTTAAATTGACATTATATTTTGAAAATGGAAACCTAGTTTTAAAGTGAAAATATACTCAGTGACTGCTGAAACTTCCATGAGAATAGTGAGAAGACAACTGTCACATAGGATAGTTCTCCATCTTCTGATAGTTTTGTAAAGTCTTTGATATGTTAGGGAATTTATCACAGTTCTTTATCAGTATTCTTTATTACTTTGAATTAATATTAATTCAAGTAAAGCAACATCTTATATCATAGTTAAATATAGATATTCTGTTAAACTCCAGCATGGAATAAATTTTAAAGTGTATTCTTAATAAAAAATTTTTAATAAAAGAACATGAAACAAAATAATAAGTATTCGGGAAAATAATTTTATTCCTAAAGACACTAGAGAATAAAATTAACTCAAGAGTGACCAGAGACCCTAGATGTTCTAGGTTTTTTTAAAAAAAAATTAAGTAAATTTGGATTTTGGAAAATTGCTAGAATAAATTCTTGAATACAGTTTATGAGCACGTAGGAAATGAAATGGTGATTTCTAGGAAATCATGGATATCTTAATAACAAATCATACTTTTTAATGAGCAGAAGCATATTTGCTGCAAACATGGTGCCTTGATATTCTTTTTCAGTCACATTTACCTTCGACTTCAATGCCTTGATATTTGTAAATCATTTCCCCAAATCTTTCACAATATGTATGTAAATAAGATTCTCTAAATTGCATATGTAACACTGCAGTTGACAAGTTTCCTTCCTGGTTTCACAATAACACTGATTAATGTTTGGATAGAAAGCTAGCAGGAATGCTTTGTATCTGTTCCTGTTCTCTTTAACATTTCTACACATGATTTGAATGAAGATATGGAAGGCATGTCATCATTGTGCACATGCACAAAGTTTAGGGTAAAAGCTACTGTGTTTGAAAAGAAAGATTAGATTAAAATATCTTGTTTGACTAGAACAGTGGGAAAGAACAGACATTCTCTGGCTACAGGGATAGAAAACTCATTACCATTGCTGTCTTTCTCTTGGGTTTGTTACAGCCAGCATCCAGAACTCGTTGAGTGCCTATTTTCACACTATATGTAGCAATTCATTACCACTGGGGGAAAATAATAGAACAATAATCATTGCCCAGAAAGGACTGATTTTAATGATAAATGATAGACTTTTTTGTTGTTGTTGTTGTTGCTGTTTTCTTTAAATGAATAAAAGTATAAAATATTAAAGTAGGAAAAAATCCCATAGAAATAACTTACTATAATTTAACCTTTTTTTATCAATACAGAGATCTCCCACAATATCCCAGATACGTGGCTATGCAGTACTTTTTGTTTTTTAAAAAAATGGCTAAAACAGTGCCTGAACTTAGTCACTCAAAAATATTTGTTGACCGAATGATTTCAGAGAAGGGAAACTCACTCCTTTCTTAGGTATCATATTTTATTTCTAGGGGCTACCAATTTCTAAAATGGCCTTCCTTATACTCAAATGTATTTTTCCATAACTCTTTACTTATTAGATATAAATATATTTTCCTGATGTGGACAAAATAAATCTAGCTGTCTTCCAAATATTTTGAGATAGCTAACATGTTCCCTTTAAGTATCTGTTATTTTTTCCAGGTAGAAGTTAACTAACTCCTGAACCTTCTTCATATAATGTAGTTTCTTATTCCTCAATCATTTTTATTATTCTCTTCTGAATGTGCCTCAAAATTTCAAAAATTTTCTTAAAATGTGGTGTCCTGAACTAAACAGCTCTCCAGATGAAAGCTGATCTGAACACCATGCCACATTATGGTAAGATTAGATTAGCTGTGTAAGTAGTAATTACTTCACTTCAGTCTTAAATCAATTAAAATCTTTAAAACTACAGGGAGGTCCTAGCTGACATCGGTGTTAAACATGTTAATTTTTTTTTCCAAAACTAAGATTATATTTTCCATTTTGTTTCCTACAGTGAGTCTTTTATTAGCCAAAGGATTAAAAAGAAGCATTTATTGTAAGAAAAAGGATTTTTTTTTTCTAAAATCACTTAAATGTGGTTTTAAAATCTCATACAGTCCTAATCAGATAAACACTCATTGTTCTCTGTGTTCAGTCCTGAGCTTTGAAAGCAACGTTCTGGTACTGATGGCCTTGGACCTCCGTGGGCAGGAAGCCTGCGGAGGCCCGAAGTCAGCACAGAGTACTGGGTGAGGGGAGTCAGAGAAGCCAGTTAGGTGAAAAGCCACTGAAGCCCAGTAGGAAGAGATTGCTTCGGTTTCCCTCTAGACCAAATGGACATGAGAATTGCACGTGTATTATTATTGGCAAGTAGAGAAACTTGCTACTCTACTGTGGTCTGCAAGGAGGAAGAATGCTAGGATTCTTCACCAGATGGGAAAAAGAGATTAAATAGCCTTAAAGGCACATAAGGACACATTCCTCCCAGCTCTCACTCACGCACTGGCCGGCTGGAGTGTGTCAGAGGGGAATCTCTCAAGTATATACCTCAAGAGGGTGCATAGTGATTAGAATAAAGATTCTGCCAATTCATCCTTTGGTAACTTGGATTTTGAGCTATTTGCAGCTCTAGGAAGGGTAGCAGTGGGAGTAGGGAAGACCCAGCCTGCATCGGCAGGAGCCCACTCCTGCACCCTCCCTGACACACAGTGAGCCAGGCCAGCTCATCTCCCTTCTCGGCTGCTCCGGGCCATGGGCCTGCTCCCAATGCAGGCAGCATGGCCCACCAAGACTCCGCTCTCCTAGTGGTCACATGGCCAAGATACTTTTCACATTTAAGTGGATAGAAATTGGGTGAGTATTTCCAGGGGAAAGGCAGAGAAGCAGGACTGCTGGTGACAGGGGGAATCTCTCTAATGTCCTGACAATTCCACTCTGGCTCCAAACTTGCATACTTCACTCAGCCAAACACAAACTTAGCTTAAGAAGACCGTTTCTCCTCAGAAGACGCGTTAGAAACCATACCTTGTTTCTTGAGCATTCCCCTTTGGAGGCTTTCCCCAAATTCCACCCATTCCAAGCAGCTTATCAAAGTTTTCCTTTAAACCTTTAACAATTCTGTCCCTGGAAGGAATTCTAGTGACGAAATTCTTTCATTCTGTAACATTCTCAGTGATGTTTCATTCCCCCTAGAGAGTATATCCTGGGAAATACTCTGCTGTCCTGATCAAATATGGGCTAGGCAAAGGGTAGGCCCTGTGTTCTTTTTATTCCGCGGTCTAAGCCCCACTTCCTTTCCCTAGACCAGGGTGATGGGGGGGGCTGGTTCTAACAGAGCCAACAGTGGTGGTAGAAAGGAGCTCTTTCCTCACCTGCCTTGCCACAGAGCTTCTCTCTCACGCCACATGCCTACCTTTCTGCAGCTACAATAAATGTGGGATGGGGATCCTTGACCTACCCTTTCCTGAGATCCCAAAAGATAAATCTTCCCCGGTAACATAGGCTAAATCTTTGTAGAAATTTCAGTGTCTGATACTCTGTTCCTGGGAGTTCAAGAAAGGCGTGGGTGAACATGGCAACACTACTGCTCCCTGGACTAGGGAGACATTCACGCCCCTGGGTACGCTAAAAGGTTAAAATTGGTCTGCAGGATGTCTAGTACTGGAGGAAGTAATTTAATTTCTGAACCACTGAACCATAATTCACAAGCGGAAAAGAGTCCCATGTATAGGAGTGCAATGTTCAGACATAACTATATGGGAAAATAATACCTTCAGTTTATTTATTTGTTCTTTCCTTCCGTCCATCCTTATCTTCAGCCAAGCCACAATCTTTTTTCCTGAATTCATTTTGAGAAAAAAAGTCAATGGAAAATATTTCCCAGCAAAATCATTTCTTATCACACCCTCAACTGTATTTATATATGGTTGCAGCAGTGGTATCCAGGTACAATAAGACAAAGACTTACAGTAAAGAATGACAGTGGAAAGAAATAAGAAATAACTAAGTGGGCATAATTGTCCCCACTGTTTTCTCCCTTGGCAGACAATCACTCCTATTCTCTATTTTCCTCCTGTCTTACTTACGCTGGGGTGACAGGATTTGGAGAGACCCACCCTACCTCCAAACTCAAGAGAAGATGCTGGACAAAGCCTCAAACTTACAAATTGGAAGGAAAAAAAAATTAAATGCAACACCATCTTTAAATCATAGCCGAGGCATCCCTAGCCTTGTTTTATTTGCCTCAGAAAAGCCTAGAAACTGAATGTGCCATCCCTCTGTCAGCTAAACAAAACACGTCTGTGAACTGAATTTGGCCAACCAGAGGGACATGACTTTGCAAGTCCAAGCCATCCATGCGGGATGTTGCACATTTCTTCCACATTCTTCCAGAATTCTATAGGAGACCCTGCACTAGGTTTGATTAAGGTCATTATCTCATGTCATCTGCTCAACAACCTAGTAAGAGAAATATTATCTCCATTTTACAGAAACACAGACTTCGAGAGATTAGAGGAGTTCCCCCAGAGCATACAAGCTAGTAGGTGGCAGAGCGAGGGAAGGACATTGTGACATTAAAGTCCATGATCTTAAATCCTTAGGCTGTGCTGCTTCTCTGCAATAAGTGAAGACAGCAGTGGTGACCCTCCATGTCCAACTGACACTCAGCTGCTACATCTTCAGGATGTCACTGTGGCCTGGAGGTGCCAAGGTGCTGTGGGGTACCCTTATCACTGGGCTGAGTACCAAAGGAGACCTGGCTACCCTTCCCAACACACAAGTCTTCTCATCCATGGCATGTTTGGATCATGAAGAGAACCGCTCATTATTCTTCTCCGGCGCCTAGAAGCAAGACGTTTTGGTGAAAACTGCCAGAATGCTTTTTTCTTCCTAGTCCGGTCTACTTTTAATCATTGCAAGATCTTAGGCAAGTCATAACTGTTATCAGTTCCAAATCTCTAAAATACAGTACTTCCCTCCCGCTCTTCCTGAAAGAATCAAAAGATAATAGTGTACATGAAAGTACTTCACAAATGGGAAAATAATCTATATGATACGCTGGTCCAACCTTAAGTTCCGAAAGTAGGGTGGATATGTCAGTTGTGATGAACCCACTGGCAGAAAACGCAGTTGTATAAACAAATTTTTTTTCCTCTGCTGGTATTGTAGATAAGATTCTAAAATTTGTCAGTGTCTAAAATGCTGATTTAACAGAAGAGGCTTTTGGTAGAAACCAAGGTGGTTGTCAAACAGGTTTTTAACATTGTGATTTATTGCGAGGCTTTGTAGTGTAGCCAGATTAAACAATGTTAAGGTCAAACAGAAATGCACAACGTCAAACCCTGAGGCCATAGGAGCTGGCATCTAGAAGAGGAAACGGTCTGATTCTGCAGTCTTACGAGGGGACCAGATGACTTAGCAATTCTGTCTTCATTTCCTCTGAGGGATGAGTTCAGCATAAACAGAGAGCAAAGGCTGAGGTTCCGCCTCCACTAGTCCGTATCGGAGTGAGGAGGACGGACTGAACAGACTGCGACACAGCACGTGCTCACTCCACGACTGAGTGATCCTTTCCAAACTGCAACAGACCCTCAGAGGGCTCCATTTGTTCCAAGAAGTTTTGAGAATGAAATAAATTCCGTTATCCTTGCTAATCATAGAAACATCCCCTCCAGGTAGTAACTAGCATTTTCTTTAATATTACA
The DNA here is from genome assembly GCA_963575035.1 of Avahi laniger. Classification (NCBI taxonomy): domain Eukaryota; kingdom Metazoa; phylum Chordata; class Mammalia; order Primates; family Indriidae; genus Avahi; species Avahi laniger. The sequence goes on along the minus strand of CAUYSK010083885.1, from coordinate 8,932 downwards.
AAGTGCTTTCAAATATTCTGTCTTATTTTATGTGAGGAAGGATTATTCCCTTTTTATAGATGAAATTTTGGAGAGACCAAGTCATATAGCTAGTAACGGACAAAGGCTAATGGACAAATGGTCTTTTCAAAATATTATCAATGTTTTTCTCTATGCCTCAGTCCCTTCGAACTTCTTTAGCAAAATGTTGAGATCATTTAAATCCACTGTGTTACATTCAGGGAAATAACCAACAAACACAAGGTAACATGCTTCATTTACAAAAACCATTTATTCTAGACTTTACAGGATAACCCCAATTTGAAAGTTGACTTCCTGTTGTCCTCCAACAATTTTTGAGCCTGTCATAACATACTTCCAAAAATCTGCCCACTATTAATGAGTTGTTAAAAAATTCTATGTGACTGTGACATTATTTTTTAAATGTCAAAATTTACTTATATGTGTATGTGCTGTCTCTTGACTTAGAACACAAGGTTGTTAAGGACCGGACCAAAGCGGCTGTATCATTTTACATTTCAGCGTAAAACGCGTGAGATATCCAGTTGCTCTGCATACTCCCGTCAGTATTTTTATTTTAATCATTCTAATAGGTACGTAGTGACTTTAATTTGCATTTCTCTAATGGCTAATGATATTGAATATCTTTACATACGCTATTTGCATTATGTATATCCTCTTTGGCAATGTTTTTTGTCCAATTTCTAATTGGATTGTTTGTTTTCCTGCTATTGTTTAGAGATCTTTATATATTTTGGATATATGTTCTTCGACAGATAATTGACTCGCAAATGATTTCTGCCAGTCCTGTGGCTTGTCTTTTCATTTTTTTAACAGGATTTTTCCAGAACAAAAACTTTTTTTGAATGTTTTAAGTTCAATTTATTGACTTTTCTTCTTTTATGGATCATGCTTTGGATCCCATATTTTTAAAGCACCCTTCTATCTCATTCATGCCCTCCATTATATCTGAAAATCTTTCTCCTGCAAACTTTCGGGGTTCTGTCAGGCATATTCTGGAATGCTACATTATAAAATTTTTTATTCTGTTGTTAAGTTCCCAGACCCTTTCCACTTTCCAGAAAATGTATTAAATTCATTCATCCTGTCATAGCCCACCTTCTTGTCTACTCACATTACCATCATATTATTGGGTTATCAGAGGATAGGAGAGATAAATGCTTGTTTTCATTCCCCATTTGAACAGGAACTATGCCAGGGCTTTTGCTGCTGTATATTTAAGGCACTGTTTAGCAAACTTATTCTGTAAAGGGCCAGACAGCAAACATGTTAGGGTTTGCAGGCAATACTGTCCTTGTCATGACTGCTCAATTCTGTCATTGTAGAGCAAAAGCAGCCATAGACCGTACCTAAATGAATGGGCATGCCTCTGTTCCAATAAAACTTTATTTACCAAAAAATGAGCTGCAGGCCAAGTTTTGCCGGTTAGCTGTAAGTTACTGACCCCTGATTTAAGGACATGAAGAATTTGCTTGACAGTGCCCATTAGATCTGTGTACAGTTTAAAAAATAATAACTCGATATCCATGAATCTACATAGAGGAAGCCAGAAGCAAGAGAATCCCAGAGACTAGGACCCTGAGATATTGCATCTGAAAACTAACTTACCAATTAACTTCTTGTTACGTAAGATTTTAAATTTCTCTTATTATTATTATTGAACCCAGTTTTCTATTTAGCCAATAAAAAGACTTTATTTACAAACAAAAACAGCCTCACTGATAGAAAGCACATGTATTTACAATTAAAATGACAACTTTTAATCAATTAATATTTGGAGACTTTCTTCCCCCAAAATAGTTGTCTATAGACAAATGCCTTCATTTCCTCTTAATTTCTAGGCTGTACTTATGATTTGACTTGAATAATATAACAATAGTGATAAACTCCCAAATCGCAGGCCCAAAAAAATCTCAAAAAAATCTCATTTCAATACCACATCTGCCAGACTGGCATTTAGAGGGGGCCTTAAGTTTTTTTTTTTCCAATGAAGGATTGATATAAAATCCTTGTATATATTTCTCTAAATTTAATTTTTTAATAAATAATATTTTCAAACAATTAAAAATGCAAATATGTATACAGTAAAAAGTCTTCTCCCCACTCTTGTTCTCCATCAAATACTTGTCCTTTGAGGCAATCAAAATTTTCAGGGTCTTCAGTATATTTTCACAGACGTTCTATGTTATATATAACAAACATAGCAAACACACATTTTATACTATACCTTGATTTTTCTACTTAACAATATATCTTAGACAATATATAGTGAACATCAATCCATGATAAATTTTCTTCTTTATTATAGATGCTTTGAATTTAATTAAAGAGATAAGCTGTGAGTATAATCTAGGGTATGTTGCAGCAATAAATAATCCCCAAATCACAGTGGTTTAAAACTGCAAAGGTTTATTTCTACCTCATGCTACATATTTACAATGAATTGACTGGGAGTTCTACTCCACGTCTACATCACTGGTGGACTCAGGCAAATGGAGCAGCCTCTATCTGATCACGTTGGCAGTAGAGAATCATACTGAAACTAAATGATTCAGTCTAAAAGTGACAGATGTCATTTCTGTCTACAACATTGGACAAGGGGTCATGCGGCCACATACAACCACAATGGACCCAGCAAGTGCTGAAAGTATTTGAACATCTGTAATAATAACCAGAGGCTATATTATACTTTTAAAATCAGTTTTCTATTGCTGATTCTTTCGTTGTTTTCAATCCTTTGCAATTACAAATAATGCTATGATCAATGTGCACATGTCATTTTGCACATGTGAATATACCTATAGGATATATTGCTAGAGGAAGAATTCTGCATGCATCTTTCAAGTCCACCTGTGGCAAGACACACCCCAGGAATTTAATTTCTCTATACTTGACATACATCAAACACAGAGTATTAAAATTATGTTTTCAGTTTTGGGGTGGCAGGTGAAAGAAAGAGATATTTCAGTGAAAGTATTTCCTTCAAGTATCACAAGAATACACCATATAATTTTGATTTGACTAAATGGCTCAAATAAAGAATATTATGTGCTTGGCCTTTAGCTGCTTTAATATATTTTGCTATTATACTTCATTTCTTTTAGAAGTATTCCAGGGACACAATTGACTACAGCTACATTCTCTGAGCTAGAATAAGCAACAGGAATGGCTATAATATTTTGCATTTTATTCTAGTCCCAAAAGGCTCATGAATTACTTTTAAATTTTAGTCAAGTCAGAATTAGAGTCCGTGATGTTGCACTGAAGGCTGAGATTAGGAGATGGAATCCTCTAATTATTTGTTTTTACTAGATTTCCCATTAGTCTCATGGGAGGTCAATATGTGTCATATTAAAATATGATTCTATGATCAAATTAGTTTGGGAACATCAGGTTAACCAAAGCTAACTTTTTAACCACAGGACTTTTCATAACCTCATTTAATATAGGTGCAGAAATTTTAAATTTCCAATAAAAGAATAAACCACATAGTTTCTCAAATGTATTTGATAATGGAGCTAAAGTTTTATGAGCTTCTATCTAGATAGCCTAATTCTCAACAGAACATATTTAGGGAAGTATTTGGTTTATAGCATTAAAAATATAATTCAGAAAGGGATTATTGAACATCAGTTATATTCTTGAGCTATGTTAATCATTCTGTGATTACAGAAAAGTAGGCTAAGATTCTCAGTTCAAATAGCCTGCAGGCTATCAGGAAATAAACAAGACAAAAAATAAAATAAGTCATTGCAATTTACACAGAATATAGATGAGCATTTTCCTGAGACAAAAGATTTCTTTAATTTTCAATATAGACTCTGAGACTTTCATTCAATTCAAGTTTCTCTTTTGGTGTCCAATCACCATTTCATTTGTAAGGAAATAAAATATTTAACACAAGAGAAAAGCTGTTTCTTTCAGTCTTAAGTGTTTCACAGTGAAACTCTAAGGAAACAAATGCTATCTCAGATGATTTATGTTTTAACTTTACTATTTCCAGATTCCTCTGTCAGCAGTGAATTAAAAAATTGCCTGATTAAAGAACAAGCATCTTATGGTTTAGATGACTGAAGACCCACCATCAAAATAGGGAAAAAGAAACAATGTTTAGAAATAAGTCTCAAATAAAAATATGTAACTGTTTTGGACTTTTTTATTTCTTAATTTTCTCTGCCATGGCACAAATGTTTAGACCGACACATATGCACTGAGAAAATCCATCATATAAAAATACCCTTGAAGCAAATGTCATTTTGATGCAATTAATTCTGGATTCCTCTTTAGCACCTGCTAAACTTCTCTCAGATAAAAAATTACATACTTGTTGGCATGTTACTACTATAATGTCCTTAAATATATTAATATTATTAATGATTCTGGTCATAAATATGTTTGATTGAATTGTCTTGAGTTAGGATATAAATAAAATGACTTTCACAAAGAAAGGTTTGGAAGCAAAATTTCTTGAGAATTTTCTTTGATGATGTCAAATCAAAATTTTAAACATACTTCTTTCAGCAAAGATCTGAAGATAGATTTCTATTCTTAAAAGAATATCTAGAAATACCTATTTTATTTCTATTTATTCTCTTTTCTTTAACTTAATGAAAAGACTAAAGTAACAGATGGTTGTTAGAAGCTATTTTACAAAAGAAAATTGAGTGCTCTTCTGAGACAGGGCAAAGATATAAACATGCTGATTCAAAATTTACGTATAAAAATAATGTACAGACTTACTTCATGCCTAATACTTGCCTGAGAGAGAAAAACCTAACTACTATTCCTATATTGTTATATTTTGACCCTACAGGTCAATAACTGTCAGCCTCTGCAGAGTCCCTTCAGGTCCCTAAACAAATGGACCTCTGCCTAGACACTTTCCAAACATACCTCATCAAATCCCCAGTGATACTTTAGTTAAGATGAGACATGAGACATGTTTGGAAGTTTCTGGGTTCTAATTATAAACATACTTAATTTATTAAAGAAATTTTTATGAACTTGAATCTGGTGCTACTTTATCCAATTTATTACAACTAATTGGAATTGAAACTAATACAATTATGTGTCTTTAGACAATCTCTAGTTTACTTTTGAAAATCATAATAACTGTGGAGCATTAGCCAAAATGGTAAAGTTTTATTCTATGACAGAAAATTTTTGCTCTGAATATATTGTCAACAAAATGAGTCTATTAAATAAAATTGTTCGTTTAATTCAAAAGGCCACTGGTGTGTTCAAGTAATTGCTTCATCATTCCATATGCAGAGCAAACATTCGATATGCCACTTAAAATGTAGACTTATCACAAAAAAGATAAGAAGGACTAGTATCTAGTGTTCCTTGTTTATTTTAAGACCCACCCCACGGATGAAGCACAAAACTTTCTGGCTAAGAATTCAAATGGTGGTCACAATCTAGTCCCTCAGAGGTTTCCATCATCCTCAAAAAATCAAAGTTCTGCCTACTTCTGTCAGCTGCATCCTGGGCACAATCTGGCTTATGTCCTGCCCAACTGCCTTCTTGTGACAGGTCTTTCTGTCCGTGTATCTCAGTTTTTCCAGAAAGGGAAGCTGTGGTGGGGTAAGCGACCTGAGTCATTTATTCTCTCTGAGTGTGTATTTTTGACCTTGTTGATCCTTTCCTTGCTTATCCCTTTGGCTGTTGAGAGCCTCCAGTGAATTTTTCAGTTCAGCCAATCTATTCTTACGTCCAAGATTTCTATTTGATTCTTTTTATTATTTTAATCTCTTTGTTAAATATCTCTCATAAATTTCTGAGTTGCTTTCCTGTCATGTCTTAAAGATCATTAAATATCCTTAAAATTGCTATTACTATTTTGAATTCCTGATCAGAGAACTCATATATTGCTATCTTGTTAGGGTCAGTCACTGGTTCCTTGCTTTGTTTATTTGGAGAAGTCATGGTTCCCTGTTTGTTGTTCTTTCATGAGAATGGACATCTATGTCACCAGAGAAGGAAATGTTGTGTGCAGCCAGCCCTTTTCTCATCTGAACTTTACTGTAGGCCCAGTAGATTTATGATTGAACTCCCTCCATGATTGCCGTCAGTGGGGGCTGAGTCTTTATTCACATTGAGAATCCCAAGGCCAAGCTGCAGAGTTCTTAGGTGTTTTAAAACAATTCAGTAATTTTCACAGGGCCTGGCAGATGAGCGGTTGTTCCTCCCGATGGAGGTTAGTGAAATCTGTTTCATAAGCAGCCATCCATTGTCTAACGTAAGGATGATTGTTTACCAGAGGAGGATGCTCACTCCTGCGATGTGGGCTCCTGAAACCCTGTCACTGCAGACTTTCTGCCTAGACAACCTCAGAGGCCAAGGGTCTGGCACCCAGAGAAATCCACTCACAACATCAAGGGACCCTTGGGGCTGGGCTCTGTGCTACTGCATGCTTTGGAATTTGCACAATCAAAAATGTTTGGTTTGTTTTCTGATTTGAGCATCAACAGTGAAAGCTATAACTTCAGGGTCACCAACAAGTGATGGCAGCACGGAGCAAAAGATGTGAGAAACAGGACCACAGGCCTGAGGTGGTAGATTAAAGCACACAGATGGTCAGCAGTCACCAAAAAGTGTGACAGCTGATAGCTATTCATCATCACTGCTGAGAAGTGGGTCTCCTTAGGGAAACTCACTTAGCTGGATAGTAACTGAAAGGCAAAAGATACTCGTCTACGCACACACACACACACACACACATACTCAGGATTCAGAAAAAAAGGGTCTTTGCAAGGTAAGATTAAATTAAGAATCTTGAGATGAGGAGCTTATCATGAATTATCCCAGTGGATGCTAAATGCCATCGCAAGTCTTCTTGTAAGCAAGGGAGAGGCAGAGGGAGATTCTCACACAACAGGGAGCACCATGTGAAGACAGAGGCAAAGATTGGAGTGATGCGGCCACAAGCAAAGGAATGCAGGCAGAAGCCACCAGAAGCATGAAGAATCAAAGAACAGGCTTTCTCCTAGAGCCTCTGCAGGGAGTACTCCTTTGTTGACATTTTTATTTTGACCCAGTGATAATTAATTTCAAATTTATTGCCCACAGAAGTGAGAGAATAAATTTGTGTTAAGTCACCAGTTTGTTAGAATTTATTAGAACAGCCAAAGGAAACTAATACAGATTATTATCTAATCCACATATATTTATAGATACAGACATTGTCTCTCTCACACACATTCAGGATTCAGAAAGAAACGGGACCAATAAGCCATATCTGAGATCGGTGTAGTGCTGATGAGGCTTGTTTGAGGGCAGTCCCTAAGAGTGGCACCAGAAAAACACGCTCCTCATTGTCTGAAATACAGATGAACATTGTAATGAGCAATGTCATTAGCTGCACCATATAAATTGTACCCAATTGAAATAACCCTCTTAAAATACATAAAAACATTTTTGCTTGCTGTTAGCTTATTATTTTTGTTCCCTTCACCCACCAGAAAAATAATTCTGGTTGTGTTTTATTAATAGGTTTTAAATATTTAGTGCTTTGGCCTACTATAGCACTCCAGTTTGTGCATAAGTTGGAGTATTTTTAACTATTTCTTCTCACCATGGGTACTGTATTTAAGATTACAAGGAGTTCCACGAGATGGAAGGGAATTTGAGAGTTTTGCCACGCTTAGCATATCTGCTTTTACATTCTTTCCATTGGTTGTGGACCAAGTTTTGGAGACCTGCCCTTAACCCTGGCCTCTGACCTCCCCTTTAGGCTTCTACCTCTGGTTGCCTTGTCAACGCCAAGAGCAGTTTGAGGACCATATTGGAATTGTGTGTAATGTCTATATTGATAGAGCAATAGTTATTTCTACTGGGCTTTGGCTACTTTCAGGAGACCCTCTCCAACTAAAAGACCCACTCTTGTGCTAATTTTCTCAAACTACGTGAATGTTCTTCCTGTGGGCCCCCTAGACTATCAACCTCATTTTGCTAGTCAGTTTCCTGAATTGGTAAACTGTTTCTCTATCTACCCAGCCTCTCTGCATGCTTTCTTTTCTTAAATTCCAAAGGAATCGTTCAAAATATGATAAAATCCCAGGTTGTCAAGCCCTTAGCCCCCCATTACCCAATTGCCACCCTCCCTTACCTGTGCCGCAACCAGTCAGTCATTGGGCTCACTTCTGACCAATTTTTATTGTCACAGAAATCTTGTTTCATTTTCAAAGACTCATTTCTGGTAATTTTTAGAAATTAAATCAGTTTTAATTTGAAACTTTCCCTCATAACCCCAGCATTGGAAAGATCCAACTATACAGTTCCAGTATTTTTGCTTTGGAGAGGGGGCATGATGTGCTCTATAACGCTTTTTCACCTTCTAGTTGCAGGTTCCTTCAGTGTCTGGAAGAGCATAAATAGATTCCCGCTTACCTGAGTCAGGTGGCAGCCATCTCCTTGGTCGTCCCCGGTTGCTGATCTGGGGTGTGGTCCTGAGGGATGGGCAGTGGCTCCAACATGCCAGGCTGAAGTGGGGCTCCAGCCTTTAAAGCTCCCTCATCCACATCTCTAAGTTTGGCGCCCTGCACTGCCCACCCCCAGCTGACACATTCACGGGGCCCTGCTCTGTGGCCAGCACGTTTCCTTTCCTGTGGTGTTTCCAGCAAATCCGTAGCTCTGAATCTCATCTCCCCTCTGCATCATCTCTCAGGAGGAAAAGACACATCGGATCCATTGTGCTCACCTCACAGAATCCACAAACGGCCCTGGCCCCACTCCTTACCTGGCAGTCCCTGAGATACAAGGTCACCAGTGGGCTTTCCCCTGCTTAAGGAGGACAAGACAGACCCTCAAGCCCCTGACTGAGCAGACATCTAAGGAAAAAGGGCCCATTTCCTCTTGCTCAGGCAGCACCAAACCTTGTGAGGATTCTCCTGGCACCTCCAGCTCTTTG
>CAUYSK010083884.1:0-10894 GCA_963575035.1 Avahi laniger | reverse complement strand
GCTAAAAATACATATAGCAAAAATTAGCCGGGCATGGTGGTGCATGCCTGTAGTCCCAGCTACTCGGGAGGCTGAGGCAGGAGGATCGCTTGAGCCCAGGAATTTGAGGTTGCTGTGAGCTAGGATGACGCCACGGCACTCACTCTAACCAGAGCAACAGAGTGAGACTCTGTCTCAAAAAAAAAAAAAAAAAAGTCCTGACACATCACCTCACTAACAATTAGTCCAGTCCATCATCAAATTGTGTGACTAAAATGTCTCCCAGGCAAGGCCACTCGGGTTTACGGGCTTGCATTCAATGTTTTTCATGTTCCACAAGCAGGAGTGGTCTCAGCAACATGGGGCTTGGCCCTTCCAGGCATCTGGCATGAGGGAGCTGAGAGACAATGTCTTCTCTTGCTCTGAGCATCTTTGGAGGTGTTAATGTAATATAGGATTATGCTCATTGCATAACCCATTTATTCATTCTTTTATCCTCTTCATTTCTACCCAAACTTTTTTCACCTTTGAAAGGGACATTAGGTTTGGCCCCTGTGCTGGTCTAGATTGCCAGCAGCAATCCTAGTGTAGCAAGTACTTCCTCTCAGCCCACTCCCATCCGTACAGGGTAAGGGCACCCGGTATGTCATTAGTGGGCTACCACTAGGCAACACAGCAGCAGTCCCTGGAGACCTCAATTTTGGCAAATGGGGTGAAGGCAAAACCGTCCCATCCAGACCCTTAGGAATTCTGACCTAGAGGTTCAAAGGTGTGGCTGCAGGTTCTGCCTTAGGGAAAGCAGAGGACCCTGTCCAGGGGGCCTCCCTTGGCCTCCCTCATGTTGAGTGTGAACGCACACCCATGAAGGTGTATAAGCCAGCCTTCGTGACTTTATCGCCCCTACGTTACTCAATGAACATTCCGCCTGCCTGTTCCAATTCTTCATCAAACCATTACTCTGAGGAGGAAAGCTCTTAGCCCATTGTTGGGCATTATATGCTATAAAATGTGTTCCTTGGGCTGAAGACTTGGCCTGGCAGTCCAAACTGGAGCAGTGTTTTCTGTTCTGGTCCCTTTATCTGTACTCCGAGCATTTGCGCCCACCACGGAGAAGCTAAGACCCTGGGTGACGGTCTATTCCGGCCAGAACCTGCCTGTAGCCTCCCCAGGCTGCAGGAATCAGTCTGACTTGCTGGGTATGTGTGGGCCTGCCCCGTAGCCACTGCAGCCTCTCGCCTTCTGTTGGCAAGAGAGCCAACACGTGGCTGCAGCCCCCACATGTCCTCTCACTTCATGGGCCCAGGTGGCCACCTCAAGGGAGCACACCAGAATGTCCACTCACCGGTTCTAAACACCTTCTGATCCTCGAATGGGGTTCTTCTCATGGGCATCAGCATGTCCGACTATGTACCCCTCAGTTCCCACAGTGATGTCCACAGGGCCATGCCCCACACAGGCATCCGGTGAATAGGTCAGCTTTCCACTGCCCTTTTGCCGACCACGCAGGCAGCCCATCGCATGAGCCACTGCCCATGAGTCAGTAGAAAGCCAAATATAGGGGCAAACAGCATGCAATTCAGCCCACCAAGTTGACTTGATTTTACCTTCTTCAATCAGAGTGGCAGCCTTCCAACAGAAATCTGTCCTGCCACCTCGAAACTTCCATCCCTAAACCAAGCAGCTCTTTGTTGGTCAATAGAGAGCTGTTCTAGGGCACTTCCTAAGTGGCCCAAGTGGCCATAGGATCCAGAAGCTCCTCAGGTGGTTCCAAAGTCAGCCCTAGGGGAAAAGAGACGCCGCCCTCAGGAGGGCCTCCCCACCTGGCCTGGGGAGCATATTCCCACATGAACCATTTCCACCTTGTTACCGGCTCTTCCAGGCTTGGCCTTCCTCGTCAGAGTATTTCTACAGCATCACCTGGGACGTCGTAGGTATTTCAGGTTTCAAGATTATTTTATGTTTTTAAGTCAAAGTCCAATAGCAAGTTAGTAACCATCTCTCAAATGGAAATTTTCTGGCCCCAAATCCTAATGGTTGCCACTAGGTGGCACTCACAGGCTTTTGCCACAAGCTCCAGTCTGTGCTCCTCACAGGGATATCGCACACGGCGTTAACAACTTGCATGCGCTTGGGCGGCTTACTGGTCCCCATCCAGCACGTCCAGGCAGTTTTGGTGGATGAGCAGACTCACATGCCTTCGGTCGCACCACGCTAGGTAGGGGAGCTTCCTAGGCAGACCCAATATCAAACCCCGTAATACATTCAGGAAAAGGAGATGCAACCACATCCCACAAAGCCTGTTCAAACCTTCCCATCTCCACCCCATCCTCTGTTGCATTCCTATATTCTCCCAATCTAACTCTCACGCCCACGAGGACTTCACAAACAGGTTTTGGAATCACAGCACACAGGGGTCCATATCAGGGTCCCAGGGAAGTCTCTTTCATAGCCCCAACCATTTTATTTTATTTTTTTGAGACAGAGTCTCACTCTGTTGCCCTGGCTAGAATGAGTGCCGTGGAGTCAGCCTAGCTCACAGCAACCTCAAACTCCTGGGCTCAAGCGATCCTCCTGCCTCAGCCTCCCGAGTAGCTGGGACTATGGGCATGCGCCACCATGCCCAGCTAATTTTTTCTATGTATTTTTAGTTGTCCAATTAATTTCTTTCTATTTTTAGTAGAGATGGGGTCTCGTTCTTGCTCAGGCTGGTCTCAAACTCCTGAGCTCAAACAATCCGCCCGCCTCGGCCTCCCAGAGAGCTAGGATTACAGGCGTGAGCCACCGCGCCCGGGGCCACCCCAACCATTTTAGACACTCACGTCCACGTGGCCTTGGGTCCCCAGCAGGGGTTGGCCACTGTCTTGATTAAATCACAGGACCACTGCCCCAAGTGCTTGCAGATCACTTGCCATCTTCGCCTTCTGGATTTTTTTTCTTTTTTCCTTTTTTTTATTCTTCTTTTATTTTATTTTATTTTTTTCTTTCTTTTAGTTTCTTCCTCTTGTGGCATTAGAGCCAGCCTTCTAGATTTTTTAATTCCTTCAAATCGGGGTGAATAAAGCAGACTTGTTTAGGGCCCTTCAATACCAGGGGACCAGCAGAGGCCCCCAGCTTCCAAGAGTGTTGGATTATGACCTTTGTTTTGACCCTATCAATGTCTGCTTTATTCATCCCAATTCTTAATGATCATTTCAAGATTTCCACACTGTTGGGATGAGTCCCCTTGTTATGTGGGGGAGAACCAGTAATAGACTTCTTTTTTAGAGTGCTGGGTGGGAGGGGAGGGGAAGCTCTGTTTCAGCATCCATATCTGTATCTCAAATAAAACAGCCCAAACAGTTATCTAAGACTGTGGTGCCCAACTCCCAGCCCCGGACCAGTACCCGACCATGGTCTGTTAGGAACCAGGCCACACAGCAGGAGGTGAGCAGCAGGTGGGTGACAGACGCTTCAGTTGTATTTACAGCTATTCCTCATCACTCGCATCACCGCCTGGGCTCTGCCTGCTGTCAGATCAGCAGTGAATTCTCATAGGAGCAGGAGCCCTGCTGTAAACCGCGCATGCGAGGGATCTAGGTAATGGGCTCCTTATGAGAATCTAATGCCTGACGATCTGAGGTGGAGCTGAGGCGGTGATGCTAGTGCTGGGGAGCAGCTGCCAATACCGATTATCATTACAGAGACATTTGACTGCAGAGACACCATAATAAATCAATTGCTTGCAGGCTCATATCGAAACCCTATTAGTGAATGGCAAGTGACAATTAAGCTGCATTTGGTGGCAGGCTTTATAGTGGCAAGTGAGTTGATGTACTTCAATTGTACAGCTGCATCTGGAGGCAGGCTTTAAGTCAGAATCCGACACTTATTTTAGTCCACGTGGGGCCTGCCCGTTATTTTATCTACCACCTCCGTCCGTGCCTCTTTCCCACACTGTGCACTTATCTGAGTCAGTTTTGGTAGGCCCCTAGCAAAACTGAATAAAAAACAAATGTCGCTGGAGAGTTTCTTTGAAAAGGGGCAAAAACCCAATGATGAGACAGCAGAAGATGCTAAGACTGCCAACAAAATGAAAGCTGCATTTAAAAGAAAACACCAAGAGTCCTACTTAAATTACGAGTTCATTGCAACAGGTGATTCACATTCTCCAAGCCCACTTTGCATAGCGTGGTGACCGGCTATCCAGTGAAGCCATGAAACCTTCAAAACTGCTTTTCCACATGCAGACCACACCTTGCATTAAACAACAAGCCTTTGGAGTTTTTCAAAAGAAAAAAACGTGAACACAAAGAACAAAGCAATTACTGAAGGCCACCACTTCATCAACCGTGTCTGCACTGAGAGCGTCGTCTTTGTGGCTAACCGCGTTGCTAGGGCTAAGAAGCCCTTACTATTAGCGAAGAGTTGGTCCTGCCTGCCGCTAAGGACATTTGCTGTGAACTTTCAGGAGAGGCTGCAGTTCGAAAGGTGGCACGTGTTCCTCTTTCAGCTAGCACCGTAACTAGACAAATTGATAAAATAGCATAGGATAATGAGGCACACTGTGAGAAAGGATTAATGAGTCACCGTGGTACATGTGCGCCCAGTGTCGGAGCACCCACACATATACAGCAAATATTAAGAGATCAGAAGGGAGAGGTGGACTGCAATATACGGAGAGCAGGGGACTTTTCAATGCCCACTTTCAGCAATGGACAGATCTAGGCAGAAAATCAACAAGGAGACATTGAACTTTAACTACACTTTAGACCGAATGGACCTAACTTTAATATCTACTGTCAAATCATGAGTCTTTTTTAATTTTTTTTGAGACAGTCTTGTGCTGTTGCCCAGGCGAGTGCCGTGGCGTCAGCCTAGCTCACTGCAACTTCAAACTCCTAGACTCAAGCAATCCTCCTGCCTAAGCCTCCTGAGTAGCTGGGACTACAAGCATGCGCCATCGTGTCTGGCTAATTTTATATATATATATATATATATATATATATATATATATATATATGTATGTATTTTTTTTGTTTTAGTTGTCCAGGTCATTTCTTTCTATTTTTTAATAGCGACGGGGTCTCGCTCTTGCTCAGGCTGGTCTCGAACTCCTGACCTTGAGCGATCCTCCGACCTCGGCCTTCCAGAGTGCTAGGATTACAGGCGTGAGCCACCGCACCCGGCCACATCATGAGTCTTAATACCTTCAGCTGCTCAAGCCTGGACACCCATTAGAACCACCCAGGAGCTTTTAAAAATGCCCTTTCCCCGGCTCCACCTGACCTGCTAAACCTGGAGTGGAGAAGGCGGCAGGCGCTTCTTGGTTCTCCAGGTAACGAAGACGCAGCCAAGGTCGACAGCCACACAGCATGGGACTGAGGCGCTGTTTGGGGTTGAGGAGGCCCTGTCCCTGCACCCATCTTGAAGTGGAGACCGGCTGGTAAGGTGAGCACTTGGCGCTTTGGGGTTTGTCTACCTTCCGGGGGAGAGCATGGAATACCTTTACCAAATGGATTTTGTGTCCAAGATGACGAATACTGAAATTTCCCCAGTTTCTTTCTAGAACGGATAAAACAACATCGATTGGATCGTTCTATTAGTATCATAGGTTTAAAAATACACTCTGTGGTGGGTTCGTGTATACCCCCACAGAACGCTCACGCAGACGCAAGGCGCCTCCCACTGCCCCGGCCTTGCTAGGAATGCGGGGCGCAGCAGGCCTGGGGCGGGCAGACCCCACTCTGAGAGCGCGGTCCCACTTACGCCAGTCACTGCGATGTCTGCATGCAACCTTCCTGAGACCAGAAAGGGGACAATCGTGTTTTACAGAAACCCAGCATTCCGCACTGGACACTCTGAAGTGCTCCTCTGGTTATTAACACACGTTAAGTTTATTATTTATCCAAGTGGGTGAAATAGGTAACTGGCCGCTTATCCTGACTACACCAGCCTTGTGGCCTGGTCTGTGGAGGTGCTGCCCTTCCCCTCCCTGCTGGTGTGGGAAGAAGTGGAAAGCGGCTATTGGGTGTGAGGACACCAAGGGTCAGTTAATACAAGGGGACTTATAAACGTTCGCAGGGTCTAGAAGAGGCCAGACACATCCCCAGTGCCAAATATCAGGAATCGGGACTGCAGGGTCAACATACGGTGTTGGCAAAAGACTCACATGTGCAGTGTGAAATGTTTCTTTTCTAACCATCAGATGACCAAGGCCAAGACCACTTCAATGTCCTTTTGTCTACTAGCCCTTCAGCAGGAGTTCAGGTATAACCGAGAGGTGGGGACGGGGTGGCCCAAGTATCCACTGCTGTGCAAAAAGCCACCCCAAAGCTTGATGGTGGAAAACAACAGTCTTTTTTTTTTTTTATGTTCATGGATTCTGTGGGCCAGGATATTTGAAAAGAATCAGGAATTTGGGTGGGCTCTTCTCTACTCCTAGGGCTTTTGCTGGGCTGACTTCAACGGCTGACACAGGAGGCCAGATGGTTCCTTCACTTGCACGTCCGAGGGGGTCAGCTGGGCCTCAGCCAGAGCCCTACATGGAGGCTCTGCACCACGGGAGCCTTTGGTGGGGGCACCTCCCATGGCGGCGCTGAGGACGCAGCCTAGGAAGCTGCACACCGACCCTTCTGCCGCGGTCTACTGCCCGAAGCAGTCAAAGAGCTGCCCAGACTCAAGAAGAGGGATGAGAACATCCACACAGCCTCCCAGTGGAAAAGTGTCAAAGAATTGGGGGCTTTTGTTCATTTATAGGGAGTATAAAAAAAAAAGAATTTGTGGCAGTGTTGTCAAACGGTCACGGTAAGTCATCAAAAGGTAAATAATAGATAATAACAATAGAAGACAATTTCCCAGAGCTGAAGAAAGAGTTTCAAATTGAAAGAGGACACCGCCCCCAAAAGTGCCCGAGAGAAGGAAAAAAAAAATGATTCACATCTGGACACATTTTGATGATGTGTCAAATCACCAAAGATAAATATTCCTAAAAACTTCTAGAAAGGAAAAGAATTTACCTGCAAAGGAAAAACAATCAGATGACATCAGACTTCTGGTTGGCAACACTAAACACAACCACGGCTGACCCTTGCACAAATGGGGGGTTAGCGCACTGACCCCCCATGCAGTTGAAGACCCGCCTATAACTTTTGACTCCCCAGAACTTAACTACTAATAGCCTACTGTTGACTGGAAGCCTCACCAATAACATAAACAGCTGATTAACACATAGGCTAGTATCTACAAATATTCATGCATTTGTAACATAACTTTTTCTTAATTTTTTTCAATATTACATGGTTCATCTGTGAGTTTTTTCAAACTGTCACAAATCTCCAAAAAATCTATATATACATTTATTTTAAAAATCCATATGTAAATCTACCTGCGCAGTTCAAACCTGTGTTGTTCAAGGGTCAACTGTAGAAGAGCAAAATAAAGATATTTTCAGACACAGAAGAGTTCAGAATGATTACTACCCCTGACTTAGTCTGTTTTTTGTTGCTTATAACAGAATACCTGAAACTGGGTCATTTATAAAGAAAAGGAATTTATTTCTTATAGTTCTTGAGGCTGGGAAGTCCAGATCAAGGGGTGGCATCTGGTGAGGCCTTCTTGCCAGTGGGGACTCTGCAGGGCCCCGAAGTGGGGCAGGACATCGCGTGGGGGGTGCTGAGCGTGTGCTCAGGTCTCTCTTCCTCTTCTTCTAAAGCCACCAATCCCACTCCCGTGACAACCCATTAATCCATGCATCCATGACTGAATCAATCTCCCTAGGGCAGAGATACTCAAGACTGAAAACTGCTACTTGGGGGATTAAGTTTCAACATGAGTTTTGGAGGGGATGTTCAAACCACAGCAACTTGCAAACCATTCCTAAGAGAGTTTCTAAACTATATATAGCACAAAACCAAAAAATGCAAAAGGAAGACACAAGATACAAGAATTAGAGAGCAAAGAGATCAGGAAAGCATGTAATTGTGTATTTTTAAAAATTAACAGCAACTTGGAACCAAAATCCCAAATAACTTCTGTTGATTTCCTGTTCTACCTGTAAACTGAAAATAAAATCCTAAGCCTCCCAACCAACTGAATGGACCCCCCTCTTGGCCAAGGGGACCCCAGAGAAACTTTAAAAACCGAATTCCTGGCCATGATGGGACAGGAGGTCAGACACACCTCATTATACCCTCTCCCTGTTTTGGCTTAGACACACCTAAACCACCGTTAATGTTAAAACAGAGATCACAAGACTGGCAGAATGGATCCTTTGTGGCAACAAGATACCAAATTATAAACGGACCTGAGGCCATGCCAGGGGGTGGTCCAGTCACGCACCCGCACTCAGAGAACAAACTGTGTCCTAACTAAGCAGGGTCTCGTTTCCTAGCAGCCAGCCCAGCGCTGGCCTCAAGATAAGCAACCCAGAAACAGCTGCGGCTTGCTGCCCGCCAGAGCCAACTGCCTGTCCCGCAGGCCACGGCCACAGCCCTCACTGCACAAGACACTGATTTCAGTAACTTTCTCCTGAGAGACCGCCCACCACAGGCTGGTTCTGCCAGTTTACAGAGGCTGCGACTGAGTGCCTTCCTGTCCCTGCTTCACCTTTCAACATGTAGGGCCTAACCGTAATGCGTTGAAATGTTAAGTCTCCACCCTAAAGTGAACATGGCAGTACGTAACATGCATGCTTATTCAGTACACATGCATTCAGAAACCTTCATGAATAGTCACACTCCTCCTGCAATGTGTCCGATATGTGTGCTTGGCTAACCCTTTCAGCTGAAATTCCTGCCTTCCCCTTCCTCCTTTGAAGGCTGGAGGCTACGCTTCCCAGCCTGTCAGAATGGCCAACCTACAGGCTGTAATCCTTTGTAAGAAATAAAGTCTCCCCTCTAAATTTATACATTGTGGGTTTTTTCTTTTTAGAGAGACAGCATCTCACTGTGTTGCTCAGGCTGTTCTCAAACTCCTGGCCTCAAGCGATCCTCCTGCCTTGGCCTCCCAGAGTGCTGGGATTACAGGCGTGGGCCCCCGCGCCCCACCAATTATGTGATTTTTAAGTTAACATATCCCTCCAGGATATGAAGAGAATCCAGGTCCAGAATTCCAGATTTCTGGAGATTTCTGCCAAACTGTGCTGTCAAGGCGATCGGCCGTGATGATGAGAAGGTGCCATTGCCTGGTATGTGACCCAAAGGCACCCAATCTATCAGTCATCTTCACCACCTGACTTCACACAAGTTAGTCCCGGGCTTGCCTAGTTCCCTCCTGACACCTTCCTCCACAAAATCCGGCCCCTCCTAAAAGGGACTGACCTGGAACGTTTCTCCTCAATTTACTAACTTAACCATTTACAGCTTCTATACAACCAGTTCTCCCTCTGAGCACAGTTTTCCCCTTGTATAAGTTAGGATTAGGTTCTGCTGTGAGTAAAAGCTGGCCCGAAACAATGCACACCTGTGGTCCATTTCCCTCCCGGGTGAATGCTGAATGCCAGGGACTGTGGCGCTCCACACTCCAGAGGGCCGCATGCCCTGTGGCCTGCTGCCTGCGGTGCACGTGTGAGCGCCTGCAGGTCATGCACCCATTGTCCTTGAGCCTCAGGCCCCTCCTCTGTACTCCATGCTGTCTGGAACTCCGCCAGCTACGTTTCCCCAGCTCCTTAGCCAGCGCTTCCTCCCAAGTTCCATCACTGGGCGGTACCAGATGCAGACTGCAAGGGGGAGGGGAAGGGCCTTACTTCCTTTTTTCAGGGCCAGCAGCGCCAGTTGGCTCCAGCTTCCTCAGCACTTCCAGCAGCACAAGTCCTGCCCGCCTCTCAGAGGAGCCCCCTTGACAGCTGAAGCACCAACTGTACAGCTCCCTCCCCACCGGGCCACGCCCCTGGCCACCTGGGCACCACGGGGACTGTGCCTGCTTTGGAAGTCCAGGTGTGTGCCAGGTTCCCCTTCCTTCTTGGAGCTCTGAACACCAACCAGAAGGCACTGTTTCAAGCTCCTGGGTTCTGGGACCATCACTCTGCAACCAATCCCCTACACTAAAAGCCCTGTGTTTGAAATACCTAGAGTGGCATGTGAACATAGCCTGTCCTCTCTGCCAGCCCTTGCACTCTGTGAAGACAGGAATAGGACCTGTGTATCCCTTGCCTAGTGCCTAATTAGTAGGGGTTTAATGAATATTTGTTGAATTAGTTAGCTTTTAGTCCGCAATGGAACTAAAATTGAAAATTGAACTGTGATAAAACCATGGGAAATACCTCAGTGCACGTGTGCATTATCAGTGTTGTTGACAAAGTCAAGGACTGCCCAATACTGATCACAATAAAGCCGCCTTTTTGAAACACGTCTCTTTAACGTTAATTGTGCATCACACCTGGGAGATGCGTAACCTTCAGTGTCCTGCTCGGATTTTCACCCCTGGTTTCCCAAGGTTGTCACTCGAATCACAGGCTTCCCCATTCCCACCTGACTCTTCGTAGCCTCTTCATTAATTTTTTTTTCTCCTTAATCACTGTTATGGGTCAAATTGTGTTCCCCAAAAAGATATGTTTGCGTCCTAATACCCAGTACCTCAGAAAGTGACTTTATTTGGAAAGAGGGTCTGTGTAGATTCACCATGTTAAGACGAGGCCATCGAGGGGAACGCTGATCCAATGACTGGTGTCCGTGTAAAGTGCGAAGTTTGGGACAGACATGCACAGCGGAACGACCATGTGAAGTGGCCATGTGATGATGCAACCTGAGACTGGAGTGATGTGTCCACAGCCAAGGTGTCACAGCCCGGATTGCAGAACGGGGGATGGACACAGAAAGAAACACACAGACACACACACAAGACGTACAAGACTGAAGTAGTCAATTCTACCAGTCGTTTTATTATATACTTTTTCTATGTTCAGCAGTTACTTCCTGGTATGTGACTACCCTGGGCGCCT
>CAUYSK010083883.1:0-17031 GCA_963575035.1 Avahi laniger | reverse complement strand
TTCCCCATTTGCTACCTAGATCATGACAGACAAGACAAGCCTAGCATGTGTGTCTTTAAACAGAAAAATGGTCACAGGCCAGGGTGAAGAGCAGGCTATCTTGAAACAGTCTCCTTTCCTTTCCTAAGATACCTCACTCCGATTCTTCCTTAAATATAAATTCCCTCCTTGGTTTATATTAACTTAACCCCTTAGGAGGCACTATAACAACTTTATGTTCTCTATGGAACATAGAGTTTTCCATTAAGAATCTCTTAAAATAAAAAAAAAGCGTGAAAGCTATGGAGTATTGAACAGCAGTGATATTCTGTTCAATCTACCACAGGTGTTAAAAAGTCACATTTTACAGAAGTTAGAAGAAAACAAAACCACAGTTCAGCATTCTTTCACCGGGCAAGGAATCGCTCATACTCTATTTTCCTTTCAGGACTTCATAAAACCCCCAGGATAGCACCACTGCATGGGCTGAACCATTAACTGAACTAAAGTGAATACAGGAAGCTTACACTTAACATTGTGGCTGAAAAGTTGCCACCACTTAATTTTACCAAACTATGTTAGCAATATAATAGAATCTAAGAAAGTTTATCTTTTTCAGGTGATGTAACACCAAAATGATAAGGAGCAACAAAACCTGTCAGTCTTATTTCTGAAGACAAGTCAATTTTTCATGCAGATCATTCCAGAACACGATGTGCCTGACCTGCTTTTCTTTCCTTATTATCTGCATCACACAGCTATTAAGACATCTTAGTTTAATGGCCTGTCTTAAACTTCTTAGTCCCTCTAAGATGTTCTTATAAAACAGACTCAGTCCCTTAGTTTGATCATATAGAATGACGATGTTGTCTCAACATGATCCCAAAACTGGGAGACGCAGTACTGAGATTTTAAAATCAATATCCATTAGTAAGACTAACAAAGATACTGTTGCTATTTTAATATTTGTCCTTTAAAAAAATTGGCCCTTCTCCACTCACTTCCTTAACCCTAAAGTAATAGATACATGTACTATTGTTAAAAAAGAAAAAAAAAACACATAAATATTGGAATATGAAAAGATCAGCCCCCATCCCCTACCTCTTTCTCATCCTAGTACTCAGTGTCCAAAAGCTTTAGAAATGCCATTAGGAACAACTTTTGATAGCTGTTATGAAAGCAATTTACAAGGTGAAAAGTACTGCACAAGACCTGACTATTATAGCTCTGGGTCACTAACTTCCTTCTCTGAAATATGAATAACACTAGTTGCAACTGAAAGTCAATATAGTTAAAAAGCTATGGAGTCCTTTTCTGAGGAGGATATTAATTGCCACAGTATCGCAGAGGCTCGTCTTGGAACTACAGACAGGATGCGTCAGTTAGGAGGACTGGGCTGCTCCAGGGAACAGACTGATCATTTCCCGCCACAATCACGCTGCTGGCTGGGTTTTCCATTAGTCGCTTACTAACAGCAATGAGAAAAAGTCAGGCGGCTTGTGTGACTCCCGTGTTAACAGCACCATAAAAAAGTTTTGTCCTCAGAGCGTGCTGGGGAGAAAAGGAAGAATGCGGACTGCCTTGGTCATTACAGAAAGTTCACAACTTACTTAACAGCCACCGCAAAGGCTCACCCGTGGCACGCTGGGTGGGGAGGGAAACAACTGAAGTCAGCCGGACGCTAAGTGCAGATTACGGCACTACGAAAAAGAACAGGGATCTTTAAGAAGTTTCCCAATAGCTAGGTGAGGAGGACGTTCACAAACCGCCAGCACAGCAGGAGAGATGTCTGGTTGCTTAAGTTCCTACGGCCACCCCTCGAGAAAGAGAGAACAAGTCCTCCTTCCCTCCAAGCCCTGCTCCCACAGCAGAGCCACAGGAGCCCGCGGGAGGCCCCCGGTCCGAGTGGAAGTGTGTCTGCACTTGGGACTGCTTTAAGAAAGTTCTAAGCACTGACGTTTTTGTTCAACCGTTTCCCCTCCTAGGGCTCTCGTTTACTAGATTATTCTTTCATTACACATTAGCTCACATTACACAGGAGTTCACGAGGAAGTTTCGTGGAAGGGACTCCATTCCTCAGGGAGCCACTACAGATAGACCTTTTCCACATCAGTCCCCACAGGTAAGTGCCACAAATGCCCCAAGACACACCTTTACATCTTTTTCTTTATAAAAATGCGATTTGTTTCTAAGTGGCTACTGTCCGTCCATTTACGAGACGGTGGCCGCGGAGCTGCGTGGGAAGGGTTTCGTCTGGTGGAGCTGCTGTTCGTAAGGTGTGGCCGCCGCCCAGCTCCCGGATCAATGTGGAGAAAAGCCAGTGGCCAGGCTGCAGCCCACCACGGGCGTCATGTCCCATATCTACAAGGGAATAAGAGACGTGGAAAAGGCAGCGCTGAGCATGTGGTCTAACAGCAAAATCAACACTGACAAATGAACTGCTGTTAAACTGGAAAAGGTGTCAAAATAACGAATTCTCTCATTTTCTTCTTTCACTACAAAATCTCCTTAAGATTTATGTAGAGCTAAAACAATGTAGTTCACTGGAATGTGAAAAAAGCTTATAAATAGTATCTCGGTGCATAAAAATTACATCATAATAATGTTTTACTATAAATTTAATTTTTTAAAAAGCCCACTGGGAATATAAAATATTTCAGTTTCCCAACTCAAGAGTGACACTAAGTATAAAACACTACTTTCGATTTCTGTGTCAGTGAGCCAGGGATTTAATTTAGCAATGAGGACGCCTTCCACCCAGGATGAAAAGGCATGTTAGCAGGGGAAGGAACACCTAGACATGGGTGGGCCAAGATCCAGGCCGGCTAGGGAGGAGATGCCCTGAGGCCAGGTGGGTTTACTCTGCCAGATTGACAGGGCAGAGGGAAATGCCATTCGGATTGACTGCCACCGAGGGTATGAAACTCACAAGCAGGCAATTTGTCACTCAGGGTTTCAGACTGGCAATTGGTTCCTCATAGAAAGGCAAGGCAAGCTTGTTAATCAGAAATGGCTGGAAATGTCCCCAGCCCATCTGTAACACGATGATGGGACAATCCGAACTGAGATGCTAATCGAGACGATTACCCAGCTTACCTTTACAACACGATCGGTCCCACAGGTCACCATCAGTCCCCTGGCGACATCCATGGACATGTGGGAAATGTTATGTTTTCCTTCGTGAAAGGTTGCTAGAGAAGTCCGACTAACAAAGGAGAGAGAGATCACTGAAAACACACCTGACTACGCCTATAGCTAAGGGGTAAGTTTTTTAGCCATATAAAAGAAGTAAATACTTATAACTACAGTGTTAAAATTTGTTCCCAAAAATGTGGTTATGGTTTTGAAAACTAATCTTATAATGAAAGGATGACAGAAAGCATTATAAACGGCAAGATTGTTTTATAAAAGGTTTTATGAAGCTCCCAAAATAACTGATGTCTATGTTTTTTACTGGAAAGGCTGATACATTCCTAGACATAAAAACAAGAACCTTGAATAGAAGAGGGACTGCACTGAATGAGATCACACGGCACAGGCGGATCATTCACGGAGGGCTGTGGGACTCCTGGAAACCTCCCAGCCGTCCCCAGGAGCAGCACCTCTTACTGAGTTGGCTCTCACTGTGCCCTGAAGCCCAGCAGCCCCCACTCCTGGCACTAGTACCAATACCAGCGGTGACACACTAACTTTCCAACTGGGGCCTCTGCGAGGGTTTGCCAGTCTACCACTTTAAAACATGATTCGAAGCAAAGGGGAAGAAAATGGTGGTTCTGTCCTAACGGATCTGCTTGAGTCGGGGCAGAACGGGGTACACAGACAGATGCGTCTCACACACAAAGAGTTAAGAACAGACTGCTAGGTCAGGTTTTTGCAGAAGAACAAACATCGGTCCCTAGAGTTTTTCTGGCAGTTAAATACACACATGTGTGAGCAAAGGTCTAGGCACTGGATGTTCCCGTGGAGAGCCAGCTCAACCACTGCCATCCACGCGCACGGGCGCTTGTCCCTGCACAGCACCCGGTGGGTCGTGGGGGCTCAGGAACGTCCTCTCATTTGCTGGACTGGCCTTAGCCTTCCTCATCGTGTTCAGGAGCAATCTGTCCTGGCCAATGGAGCAGCTTGAGGTCAACACTAGTGGTCTTGAGTCATAAAGCTTGGCAGAATCCTTTAGAAATGGTCTGAGACAAGGATGCGCAAACACTCACTCTTCGTCTTTGATGGAGTCATAACAGGAATCACAAACTCGGACTTGGAACTCGAAGCCCATGACGGGGTAACTTGAGCGCTTGCTGCTGCACTTCCCGCAGACGGCCTGGCCGCACTTCCTGCAGTGATGCTTCGGGGTGACCGGGAGGAGGAAAACAGGATTTTAGCCTTTGTCTTAACACACACGGTTTCCCTTTAGAGTAAGGGGAAAAGGAGTGGGGAAGACATACCTTGAATTATAATCGCCCCAATTCAATGTATCAATTAACATGCAAAGATAGACAATTATAACACTACTCAAGGATTTCTAAACAACTTTGCTTTACTGGTCAAATACTGCTTTTTATTCACTCATATTATCTGTCTACATGTTAACGACATTATTAAAACCAAATTCAAAATTTAGGAGCCTAACCACTGCAGATTTGGGGAAGGAAAACTGTTCCTACATCATAGAAAGCTTTAAAAATCAGTTTTAAATGTACTATGCCCTCATTAAGAAATTAATATCCAAAATCATATGTGTTCCTATTTCTTTTTTTCTTTCCTTTGTTTCATTAGAGACAGGGTCTTGCTCTGATACCCAGGCAGGAATGCAGTGGCATGATCATAATTCACTGCATCCTCGAACTTCTGGGCTTAAGCAATCCTCCTACCTCAGCCTCTCAAGTAGCTGGAACTACAGGTACGTGCCACATCATTCAATTAATTTTTAAAATTTTTTGTAGAGACAGGGTCTCACTATGCTGCCCAGGATGGTCTCAAACTCCTGACCCCAAACGATCCTCCTGCCTTGGCCTCCCAAAGTGCTGGGATTACAAGTGTGACCACCATACCCGGCCATTTGCTATTTCTTTTAATCTCTCAAATTGTCATTCTGGAAATAAGCCTCAAGAACATTCCAAAATAATGCAATTATTATTACTGATTTTGACATATTATTTTGCCACTAAAAGTTTAGTGACCAGCACCTTTTCTCCCTTTTGTATTAGCTGTTAATGGATAAAAGTCAAATTCATTTCCCCATATTTCTTTTAGAAGGAGGGAATACTTCACCCATCAATTACCATGCACTAGTTACCAATAGCCATGCCGTAACAGAATTCAAAGGCTATTTCGGAGCTTTAAAATGTTATAATAGCTGAAAAAATTCCTATGTTGACAGTCTCATATTATACCTTACTGTAGACAGCTTTGTGAGTAAAATCAAAGAACCTTTATTAATACATGTAAACTTTAGGCTAATCCCCTGTAGAGATGCAACCAGCAAAAAAAAAAAAAAAAAAGGGAATAAAATCAGCATTCCTTTTTACTTACCTGTACAAATTTATATTCACCCTGAATGAGTGACTACCTTCAAGGCTGCTGTAGAAATGTATTTTTTTGTAGAACTTTAGTGTTATAAGAATACCTAGTGCTAAGATCATCTCAGAAATCTACAGGCTGTTTGGGACATGTTTCTTTAATTAAAAAAAATTAAAAATGGTATTTGAAATATGCTTAATAAAAACATTTTAGGTATACTTATACTGGAACAACTCAGAATAGTTTAAAATTCATAGGATCAGAGTATTCCAGCAAAGACTAAATTGTTACTTTTCACCTGTTTGTGACACCACAAAGTATATACTTGTATGCCCTAATTTATTCTAATTTTGTGCTTGGCTAGTATGAAACGCTACCTTTAGTAAGCGATAGTCCTAAACTGAAAGATCTTTTATCTATTTAAAAATAGGCTCTCAGGATTTCCTATACATCCCTGCTCTTCCAATGCAGGACAAGCAATGCAACAGTGAAGCAATGGCTTTGCTGGCCCGAGCAAAGGTCTTGCTCAGCGTTAGTCACACAATGATAACGATTTTAAAAAGTACAGAAATTAATAGCATTTCCAGGAAAAAAGAGTCATTCAAAAAAAAAAATGACAGATTAATTATGTCAATAGCAAAACACACAATCGGCCCAGTAGGAATACAGTGTTGGCTACTCACCTGCCTCAGCCCCAGCGTCTTCGTGTCCCACATCTGCTTTATGTTCCAGAAAAAGGGCTGCTCACATTTCTGACAAGAATCACTTTCTAACCATTGAGGAGCCTGGGGGCAACAGAGAGTAAAAGCCAACGTCAGCACCCCCGTATGTTCACACTGACATTTCGGAAATTAACAGTTCTAGACCTTGCTGGTGTTAGCATTTTTTTTTAATTCCACGATATATTCTAGCTAGTTGCCATATTCAATATTAGTTTAACTGTGTTTTGAGTAATTGTGACAATTTTATCAATGGTTACAGGGTTGTTCAACCTGTAATCTATAGACAAGAAGGAGTAATTCAATTTTTTATTGCAAACTCTTAAGGGTTGTCTTTATATATTTCTTTTTACACCAAAGTTGTTTGAAATCTCCATCTAGTTGAGTAAAAACTCACTGCTTGCAGAATCCGGTGAACAGGGTCCCAGGTGACCAATAGCGGCCTAGTTGCTCTCGGTGGGCATCACGCCAGGCGGCTTTGCCACCCTTCCCCCTGCCTGTCCCAGCTCTCAGCAGCGGGTCCCTCCTGGGAGCCACACAGGCACCCTGCAGCCTCCACCGGGCAGTGCGCTCTGGCACTGCGAGTCTCGGTGCACATTTATTTCCCCCACTGGCCAATGAGTTATTTGTTGGTTTTATTCATCTTGACATATCCATGGCCTGTTACACAGTAGATTCCCAATACAATTTTGTTGAAACAGAAGAATCAAACTCTCAAAATTGATTTATTAAGAATTTAGAAAATATTTCTCTAAATAATTTACAAACTGTACTCTACTGCAAGACAAATCTGTTAAAAACCTGTTTAACTCCAATCACTTAACATTATATAGGTGCAACAAAAATAGTAGAAAGTATTATTATCTATAAATTAATCCAGAGACTATGAAGAAATCATTTTTTCTTGATCTTGGAAGTTAACACTCAAGAAAACTAAATCTGATAAGAGGAGATAATGATTGTGAAGTCGTCAAGTTTCTGAATTACACTGACTCTAAGAAAATATTCTGGGAAGATGGGAGCTTTACAGAGAATTTAAAGGGAGTTTTGGTGGTTTGAAGGATGGGTGCCCTCAGTTCTTTGTTTCCTATTGCATCAAAACTGTTGGCCTTCCTAGTTCTTATTTTAACTGTCACTAGAAATATTTCTAACATAACAGCCATTAGAAAGGTCTTTTTTTTCCGGGGTAGGACGACAGAAGGTACTCACAAGTAGACTGAAGTGGGCTGAGACAGAAGAGAGATTTCTTTAAATAACTGGGGAAATGCTGGCAATGAGAAGGGAAGAAAGCATGATAAAGAGATGTGCTCCTATGTGGGGACAATTATCTCGACGTAGAATTACTTCTTTGTTTCTGTGATCAACAGAAGAGAGATGAAGGCTGGTGATGTTTGGGAATATTGCCTGGGGACACTGTCCCTACGAGAGACACAGCCAACAGCGTGGGAATATTTAATTGCAGGCGGAAGGAAAGCAGGTACGACCTCCTAGTCTTAGGTTCGGGACACACCCAAGTGTAACTCCTACAAAACCAGTAACATGGAGCAAAAAAAATAGCACAAAAACGTATTCACTACAACCATCTCCAAACAAATCTAGGAAGGGCTAATGTGTTTTCAGGAGGACACAATGAAGGCTTTAATGGACACAGAATAAATGAAAGTATGCTCCATTTTATACTTCCCATACTTAGCAGCAGGGAACGCAGTGTTCAATTTACGGTACCAAAATGTTAAGTAAAAAAAAAAAACACTGATTTTCAAACTTGTAAATTACTCCTCAGTGCTCCAGAAATTTACTTTTTTCCATACACAGTTAATATGCTGAATTTTCTATTTTTCTTGACCACACAATATCCATCAGATATTACTTTATAATAAAAATCTTAACAAAACAAACTTCAGCTATCTGGAATTCAGAAGGCTGGTCCTCAACCAAAACAGAACAGGGATTAAACACTTCCAAACTTGGTTTAAAAAAGAAAAAGAAAAAAGAAATCCCTGAATGAAAAGTCTGCCTTTTTTCCCCCTTAGCCTCTCATTTATGGTATTATTGGTCTGTTTTTATCCATTAGTTTTAAAAATCTCTTTCCAGATTCACAACAGATTAAAATCTGTCCCAGAAGAGACTAAGGTGGGTAGAACTGGAGGCAAGAACATAGTTAAAAACTTTAACTGTCAGTTCTACATGAAAGAATTATGTATGCAAATACAAAATTGTATCACCATGCAACACACAATGACTCATGGTCAGAACGGTGAAACTGCATCATCAAGAAATGAGCAAATTATACCAGATTTAGACGTTTTCACCAAAATGGTTATTTTTACAAGAGGGTGGCATTTGAAGAACTATGTTTCAATTACCTAGAGCACTCCTTTAACACAAAAGGCCTCTAAGGACAGCAATGTCAGTTAAGCAATGCATCAATGGATTTCCTAACATTTTAATGTTTTCAAATGATTCAATTTCAAGCAAGGATTTTTTAAAACATACAGATAAGTCATTTTTAAATTCTTAATTCCTTTCTCATGGTCACAGCAAGTGGCTTTAACAGCCCAGGCCCAGGACCAGATCTCTTGCATTCCAATCCTGGCTCTGCATTTGCCAGTGTCCTCAGGCATGTTTCTTAACTCTCTGCGCCCAGGTTTCCTCATCAGTAAGATGAGATAACAGCAGCGCACATCTCGTAAGCTTGCGAGGATTAAATGAGTTAGCATTTCTGACGTGTTTTGAATAGTACCCAGTCTATGGTAGGCGCCACATAAGCTCAGGCAGTTTGAGAAGTATTTTATATTCTTTGCTCCACTTAATTTTCACCACAACCCTGAGAGATACAGAGCAACATTATGCCTATTTTACAGGCAAAGACGCTGGCTAAGAGACGGAAGCGCCTGTCCACGGGCAGTGAGTAGGACGCCCTGGCAGCCAGCCCGGGCCCCTCTGTCTGTCTCCTGCGCTCCGCAAGCCCCTGCAAATGGTCCCAGTCACTTCAACATGAGGGAGTCTCTAAGCATTGTTCTAAGGTACTGCGGCCAACAGAACTGAGCTCCTGTCTCCGGGAGCATCATTATATGTTTAGGGGTTTAAGAAAGAATGTTTGCTGAGCTGAAAAGCAGAGGGGCACAAGGGAAGAAAAAATATGCTTAAAATAATTTGAGATAACAAACTAAAAATCAGAAATCAACAGGCTTTTTGGAACATATTGTAGTATAAGAAATACTCATAACTTTATTTCTCCTAATACTCAGAATTTAGTGTTATTCTACAAGCTACCATGAGCCATCCTGCTATATACTTACTACCTAAGGAAAAACAGTTTGTGTTGAGAAGAGCAAAAGAGAATGTTAATCAAGTGTCATGATGGTTTCACTTTTCCTACGTCTGTCAACCAGCAGGCTGTCGGGTTACTAAGAATAAGGCATCTTTCTGACACACTTGCCTTCCCACCTCTCCCACCCACGCACTGAACTGCCCACACAGGAAGCACCTTGACTAATGGGACTATTTTTTCCCTTCCCCACACATACAAGCACACTCCACGATGATGCAACTTTGAAAGTAGGAATCCTGCTTCTACTTTCTAAGTACTTTTTCTAAGAGAATTTACCAAGGATAAGAACAGCAGGTTGAAATTCGAGTTGTGAAACCTTTGGGAAAGCCACCAGCAGTGCTGGGCCCCAGCAGTCTCCCTCTTTCATTATCCCAGGAACACATCCTGTCTCTGAGTTTTCTGCTCTCTGAGTAAGATTGGAAAATGACGGGCCAAGAGCCCAGGAAACAGAACAGTGTATGAGCTGCTCTTGGTGCATGTAACTAGTAGCTGATAAATAGAAAACACAGTTCAAATAAATCTTTGTAAAGAAAGTACTATACATTCTGTAATAACGAGCCAGTGTTATCTATGTTTAATAATGAGTTGCTCTAAGTCTTACCAAAAGATTTCTGAAAAATTCAAAAAGAAAAATTAACCAGTAGACATGTAATCAGAATTTCCTCTCTTTGGTTTGTCTGACAAAGTTATCTAAAATCCTAGCAATCAGTAAATCTCTGCATTATGGAGAGCATTTTATTATTTACAGGGTGGTCTATTTCCTTCACACTAGATGATAAGCTTCTTGTGGGCAAGCATCTTCGTGTATAGAACATGGTAGCCATAAAGTAGGGAAATGAGTAATGTCACTATGGTTTTTAACAGATCGATTACTTCTTCTGGGGTCTGCTAAAAAATGAGGGTTTAAGCAGTGAAAACCAGACTCACAAATAGCGGGAGACAACACCAAGTAGACACACGTGCAGGAGTTGGTGGGAACTCGGCATTAATGCGTCATGTCCGTTGCAATAGCGCACAGAGTATCAAAATGTATGTTGCTATAAAGGACAGCACACCGAACAGATTGCGTGATGTCACTCAGCACAGTAATATTACAATGCAATATCAACAAGCCATTTATTATGCATATTCACCTAAGTTTCCATACTGTGTGGTGAACGTGTAAGTACTGAACAAATATTTGTAAAGTTAAACTATGAATCATTAACATTTCTCATACTCTTAAATCTTCTCTGGAATCAACTCTTTTGCTACTGATTTCATAGGTTGTAGACGACACTGAGAGAAGACAGTGTAGGCTGAGATGAGTATGGAAACCTTGTCCGGAAATCATCTGACAACATCTATAAAAATCCTTAAGCATGTATATATCTCTGGACCCAAAATGTCTATTTTCGTAAATTTGTCTGAAATAAATAACTGAATAATTACACAATGACAAGGTCAAGAATATTCACTATAACACTATTTGAAATATTTTTTAAAAAAAGATTGTTTAGACAATTAAAGTGTCCAGCTAAAGGACTGAAAGAGTTCTTTAGAAGACTTAGAAGTCATTTCACTTTATGGATGAAGGAACTGACACTCAGAGAAATTAAGGCACTTACCTATGCAAGGTCTCACAACTAGTTAGTGGCCCAACCAATTTAGAAATCAGGTCACTGAAAAGAACACTATGACAACACAGACTCAATGGGAAGTAAAAGAAAAGAAACAAATATATTTTCCCAGAAAAAATGTTAAGCACCTAGCTATGTCCCTGACGGTAGTTACTGATGCATCTTGCAGGGTTTCCTTTGCGTATAGGAATGGTACAAGACCACAATAATGTTTCGGAGGGCATCCATGCAGTCCAAATCCCTGGATATGGCAGAAGACTGACTTAGAGTTTCTCTCAGTGTATTTCTAAAGGTTGGGAACTGGCCTAAAGGCTGATTGTATATATTGCTTGTCACTGGCAGAAACTCTCAAGTGAGTGCAGGATGCAGTGGACCTTGTCAGACAATACGGGGACTGCCTTCTGGCTGGCAATTTACAGACAACAGGGGACTAGACCGAGAAGCCAGGTTCCTGGGATCTCTGCTGATCGCCCCTGCCCTGCTCTTCTTGCCTCTTACCTCTTCCCTGCTAACGTCCATGTTCCACACTGCGATTCCACCATCTGAGGAGCAGGAGACGAGCTGCCGCGTGAGCTGGAGGTAACACAGCGACTGTACCTTGTCACTGCAAACGGCACACAACAACAGTCACTTGTCTCAGTGAGGAAAAACACAGAACCTGTTTTCATTTGGGCTCAAATCTCTCCCATCATGCAAATCAGCAGGTGGCATTTCGTCACTGACTATTTGGTATGGTAACACGGATTTTAGTATAAACTTCACTTGGCATTTTACAACTCATAATACAGAATCATACTTTCTATAAAATAAACACTACTATTATACTTCCAAGTCAGCCCTTAGGAACTACAGGTTATCATGAGGGAGATGCTATGGTGGCCAAAAAAAAAAAAAAAAAAAAGAATTGCAAGTTCGAGATGGAGGACGATGGTTTTCTGGACCAATCACCATGATTCCCTTTCAGATGCACAAGATTTATCTACTTGTTCAGAAACAAAGAACAAAGGAATTGTGTCCCTTACTGGAACACAATTCACATGAACAGGTAGTCAGAAACCACGGAGATCACTAGTAGCATATACCCATGTGCACGCAGGTGCACACACACACAGATGAGGTGAAGAAATGTCCCTGACTGCATGCTAGCAGCTTACCACCTGGATGTCCAAGGAAACAATCTCTTGGCCCTTTTTTTTTTTAAGACAGGATCTCTCACTCTGTCGCCCAGGCTGGAGTTCAGTGGGGTCATAGCTCACTGCAACCTCAAACTCCAGGGCTCAAGCAATCCTCCTGCTTCAGCCTCCCGAGTAGCTGGGACTAAAGGTGCATGTCACTACACCTGGCTAATTTTTCTATTTTTTGTAGAGACAAGGTCTTGCTATGTTGCTCAGGCTAGTCTCAATCTCCTGCCTCAGCCTCCCAAAGCACGGGGATTACAGGTGTGAGCCACCACACCCAGACTTGGCCTACCTATTTTTATACAGGACATTCCTTTGGCTAATTTTCCACCTGACTGTGATTACAGTAAATAGCTACAGCCTAACCAACAACAAAGTAGAAGGGGAAAGGGGGAAAAGGGGGAAAAGGAGGTGTTCATCTTCCTTTCAAGACAAGAAGCCAAGAGCCTAAATATTACAAGGCCACTGGTTAGGCAAATATAACTGTCAAACCAGACATTACTTCTTAATGAAATACCTTTTAGATTAAAAAAAAAAATAAAGAGTTAAGCAACCATCTCAAGAAGAGCTTAATAATGCACTACAGGTGACCTTTGGTGGTCAAAATCCTCACCTGCAGTCTCTAACCCACGCCTGCCGTAGCAGGTATTTCGACAGGGCGACTCCTTGGGAAAGAAAAGTGGCAAGAGCTCTTTGGGCTACGAAGGAAGAAAACCCTAGACTTTTTTCTTCTGCTATGGAACACCAGACACTCAGGACTGACAGAAAGCAGCTAAAAGCAGACTGAGCCCTATCAAATTGCCAACTTAAAAGCTGCGGTTTGGACAAAGTGGTGTCAGAATACCAGTGCTGTCCCCGGGGCTCCCAGCAAACCCAGATCCTTTCCCGCCCCCACGGGCAGTCACGCACTGATGGCCCTGAAGTAAGAGCGTCCGGCCTTTCCTTCCTCCGATGTCCCACATGATGATGCTGTTGTCAGATGCTCCTGAGAAGAGTAACCGTTGAATGGGGTCCCACCAGAGGCAGGCGACACTACCTAGGGGTTTGGGAGAGAAAAGGGGGCGGGCAGAGGGGAGGGAGGGAGAGGTGAAATATAACTGCATCAGGACACACACATTTGACAGCCGAAGACCTAACAAGGACCAGCTGAGCCTTCAAGTAAAAATGCATCTTCATCGTGTACAATGGATCATTCAGCCGCACTATCGTGAGTCACAGAGATGACAGGGCCCCAGCACCCAAAGTTGTAAGATTAGAATTTTCAGTTGGGCAAACTACTTTGAATACAGACATTTTTAAAGATGATTTTCCCTGTTCCATATCAAAAAAATTACAAAGTAGCTATATATGAAATGTTAGTTCAAAAAAAGTTTTTGAAGAAAAAACATTGCCACTAATATTTAATGAGAAAAGCCAGTGACGTTTACTGTGGTCATCTTATACAAGGTACAAATCTAGATTATCCCAGGTCTCTGGGACCCTACAGACATTTTACCCCAAGATGACTGTGTTTAAGAAAATTAAATTAGTGCCTCATAAAAGTAAATAAATAAATAAAAGTCTGTAGGTATACTACACAATTACGCCAAAGAATTTAGGTAAAAAATATAAACCTTACATTTCACACAACTGACTAACTTATCAAATTTGATACCCTTGGGGAAATCTTTGTTTCGACAGATTACTTTTAATAGATCCTTTCATTATTCATTGACTGCTATTTGCCTAGAAAAAAATTATTAATAAACTTAATAAAACTGAACTAGTCACACAAGCCAATAATACTTTTGGTAGATACAGAAAATTAATCAAACCACATTGAAAAGCAAACAACAGAAACCAGTGTCCCACATAAACTTTCCAAAAACAAAAGTAAAAAAAGGCATTCTGCAAAACTGGCTTCAGGGGTAAGTTCTGCATGAATTCGGACCCTGTGGAATCCTGAGCCCCACACACTTCAGCGAGAGGCTGCAGAGCAGCTAACGTGGTCTTTCAATGGGAAAACTGCTAAGTAGTTACCAGAATCCACTCTGTCTTTAGCAAACCAGAAAATTCTTCAGAGCCTGGGGATCATGAGAGAATTAGTCATGAACAGAAAGCGGTTTCCTCAGAGGCCTCTGCTCTCCTGCCCTAAACTACTCTGACTTGCTGTTCTCCTTTCTTCCCTCCCCCCTGCAAGGTCCCTCTCTGACAGACTCTGTTTCACCTGAATAGAATACAGCACAGAATACATTTAACTAGTTACACCTGAAACACTACTATCATAAATAAGTTCAACAACCCCCCAAATTTTCAGTCTAAACCAGATGGCTTCAAAGTTTGTAATTTGTGACTCATACCAGAGTTTGACTGCATGACATCATAGCTTAGTTTTCAATGAAACACCTTTATTACACTCGTGTACATGGCAAGATACCCAAAATGAACATGGAATTTTAAGGCCCCTCCACAGAGCTTTGCCAGCTCACTACATTACAGAAATAATGAAATTCCACCCAGCAATTCTTTTCCTGCAGTCCCTACCCAGGGTATGTATCCCAAGTAGAGGCTGAACCAGCCCATACATTTCTTCTAATGGTACTGATCTATCAGGTCTTTCTCAGTGTCCTAGAAACTGGCACATTAAAAAATAATAATTCTTCCAAAGGTCTTACCACTTACAAGAAATTTTAAAGGTCTTCTGAAAACAATAACTCAATTTAAAAAGGTAAACCATATAGAAAGTATTATCCACATAAGCAATTTAGAATGGGTTTTGACAATATGAAACATTTACTTAGTTTTCACTCTAAATCCCATATCTGGCCAATCGAATTGAAATCCGACAGACCATGAGGAGTTGATCATTCATGAAATCACAGGACTAAGAACTGAATCCGGATGCCAAAATTTGGTGAAAAACCACTGGGTGGATATACAGCCCACCTTCATGTCCTTTGAGAGTGGTAATGACCGAACACGTGTTCTGTTCCAGCTTTAGCAGGGTGATCTGTCCAGAATAATCACCAACAAAAGCATACTGAGTATCAAAGTCATATCTGAGGGGAACAGTCAAGGATATAGAACAGAATCTACCTCAAGAGCCATAAAAGAGAGATCAGCTTTAGTCAAAGATGGTTTTCAAAATCAGGAAACACGCATTTTAAAGAGAATAAGCACAACCGCAAAACTCTAACAGGAAAGGAAAAACCCAACTGAAAATCATGCGATACGTAAATATTGAAGGAAAAAAGTTAAAATAGCTATTATTACTTGGAAAGTTAATACTCAATTCATTCTTTCAACAAGAATTAATTGAGTACTCATTACTATATCAAGCAATATCCTAGGAACCGGCAACAAAAAGATAGGACCTGGTAGAGCAGAGAGACTTGAAAACAAGTAGTTTGAATCAAGGTATAACAAAGTGTAAAAGAATAAAGTTGCTAAGTAATGAAAACAGCAAGAAAGCACTGGAACGAAGTGACTATTTATGAAATGTCTCTGAAAATAACATTAACATAAAACTGACAGCAAACGTAGGGCACGAAGCTGTCTTTCTTTTGGCCTAGATGATTTAAGTTGCTGTGGATAGTTTAATAATCCAAAAGGCAGTTATCTGTGGTATTAGTAAATTTAAATTTAAAAAATATATTAACTATTGGTAACAACTCATTACTTTCTCAGTTTGTGGCCATAGAAATTTGTGGAAAACCAGTCATTTATACATAATGGGATAACTACTATTTACAATGGGATAAACACTGCTATCCCCAAACACAGGTCACACGGAGCACCACACGCCAGACCGTGACTACGATTCTGGGCCATTTTCTGTAAATCCACTGAGAGGTCTAGCACACGACGTATATGAGCATTTTTCCCTAGTCTGATCTTAAAGTATATGGTGCTATTGTAAATATCACATGCTGTGCATTCATTTGTAGCAAACATTTTAAATAAAAGCTTCCAAAAAAGGATTTTACTGTGTCAGACGTTCAACTCTGAGAGGGAAACTACCACGGCTCTCTGCCTGTTGCTGGCAGCCTTGGTCTTGCCATCACTGAGATACACAGCACCGGAAGGTCGCCTTAAGCAAGGTGAGTTCTACACAAAGCAAATTCCATGTAGTAGTGGGAAATTTTTAAGGCAGTAATTTTCAGCATTTGGGGGAATCCTGAGGCAGCTTTGAAGGTATTATAAGAATTATGGGCTCTCATTACACAGGTAAATTTTCTTTCAGGTTCAGCAAATGACCAATTACTAAAAGGTCGATTCCTTTTTTTCTTTCTTCATACCAGAAAAAGTCTTTCAATGTGAATGCAAAAAAATGAGGGGAGGGGTTTGCATTAATGGGCTTGGGTTTTCCACAATTTTGTATGAAAAACCTATAGCACTTCCCAGCAAAAACCAGCAAATTCCTTCACTATTTTTTTTTTTTTTTGAGACAGAGTCTTACTCTTTTGCCCGGGCTAGAGTGAGTGCCGTGGCATCAGCCTAGCTCACAGCAACCTCAGACTCCTGGGCTCAAGCGATCCTTCTGCCTCAGCCTCCCAAGTAGCTGGGATTACAGGCATGCGCCACCATGCCCGGCTAATTTTTTCTATACATTTTTAGTTGTCCGATTAATTTCTTTCTATTTTTAGTAGAGACAGGGTCTCGCTCTTGCTCAGGCTGGTTTCAAACTCCGGAGCTCAAACAATCCGCCC